>MU702021.1:90740-135002 GCA_026770625.1 Nicotiana glauca | reverse complement strand
AAAAAAAAAAGGGGGGGGGGGGGGGGGGGAGGGGGCGCAAATAAGATTTAGACACGTATGCTTATATAAGGATTTGACCAGATAATGAATATGTTTGACGCGCTCAATTTTTTGTTAAACATGTGTGCTGAAGAAAGTAGTGTATACTAAATACAATTTTGAAAGATTATGCGTTTATACTAACTATTTAAGTGGGTGATGGTGGAATATATATAGCTGAAATCACCAAATCCAGTTCCATCATCAAGATATCACGAAAAGGTCAGGAAGGGGTCCGTAGAATTAATTAAAAGATGAAGGGTAAAAACGTAAAGTACTAGAGATATTCCACGTGTCTTCATCTCGGGGTGCTCTACTCACGAGATTCGTCAACACACCGGTCGCAGCCTTTCAGCTCACCCCACTCATCTTCCCAATAGCCCTCAAATAAATTTCTCTCTCTCTCCCTCTTCATTGTAATCACGTTGTTCATCGATTCCGCATGTTTACAGTCAAATCAAATCAGTTCATGGGTTCATCATTGTGTCAATCTCTTTTAAAGACAGTGCGATATTGATGGAAGTTAATCAGTCAACTCAGTACGCAAAGTTTCACTTTCATCCCTAGCAATTCTTCGTGACTTTGAATTTTAGTTCCCGCTCCCTTCTCTATCGCGAATCTGATGGCACGGTGTCGTTTGCTTCTGTTCCTTGCTGCGGTTTTCTCCATTTTCGGACTCCTCCATGCCAGTGCCGGCGATGCCGATCCGGTTTACAGGTAAGCTCAGCTTTACTAATATTTACTATTTTTACCTGCTCTTATTAATTTATGTATGTGTCTATATCCGGTTCATTTTCAGTTCCAGTTAATTCGTGGTAAATAATTTAATTTATAAGCGTTTTTTTTTGGGTGAGATTTAGTGGTTTACATTGCTTTATTTACAGCTAGAATAAACGGAAGGAAGTGAATGCTAGTGGTTGCCTTGGTCTTTCGTATATTTTCTGATATTTTCAATTTGATTTCTGGAAAGTGGAATCAACTAATGAGCCTTTGTCAAGTAGAGGTGAAGGTCATAATTTACTTGATTTAGTGTGAGCTTGGACATAAAAAATGCAAGATGAAGAGACATATTCAGTTGTCTATTGAGGTTAAAAGCTACTCTCTAGTTCCGTTCCAGTTTATATGAACTTATTTACTTTTTTGTCCGTTCCAAAAGAATGACCCCTTTCTAAAGTTGGTAGCAATTTAGCTTAAACTTACAATTCTACCCTTAGTGAGAAGCTTTTATAACCACACAAATACCGTGACCCCTTTTTGACTTGTTTAGGACCACAAATTGCAAAAGTCTTCATTTTTTCTTAAACTCCGTGCCTAGTCAAATAGGTTAACATAAATTGGAATGGAGGGAGTAGTAATTTGTAAGGGAGTAGAAATTTAGCTCTATCTAGTGGCATGAAGCTACCTGTTCTTGGTCGTACCGTGCAAGTTACATGTTCCTCCTTCAAATGAATGGACTTAGATTTCTTTCGATCTGCTTAAGTGTTGGTGGATAGAGTTACCCGATAGCTTTAATGATGGTGTTCACATTACCTTTGCTAATCTAATTTTTTATGAAGCAAAATTAGACAACCAAGCATCTGAGAATTTGCATAAAATATTCTCTTTTTAGTCCGTTCAACTTTTGTGAAGATCTGTATTTCGTTTTTCTCATCTGTTTGGCTTGATTAATAAATTTAGGGAGTCCTGTAGCTGCATTTTATCACAGTTCGTATTTGATGGATGATGTATTTATATAATGGAATTGCAAGAAAAAAAATTGTAGAGAAAATTGATGTCTATGAGTTGCTTTAGTCTGCCTGTATTTATTAATTACAGGAGGCATTATTATGTCCTCCGGGATTATGGTTGGTGATCTTCACTCCTAATGAAAGCTCCACTGAGGATACCTAGTTAATGCCCCTTCAAGTGCCCATCCTCCATTCTCACATGAAAAAAGAGGTATTATCTGGTATTGAGAATCGTCCAAAAAGTCTAGAGTAAACTTGAAGTAGATATTGCATTTTAATTTCCTTAAAATTTTTGTTGGATTGAAGATATGATGTACTTTCAAGGTTTTGCACCTCTCAAGTACAAAGAAGAGAGAAAAACAAAAGCACCCCGCTAAAGTTTTTCACAAACTAGCGAAAGTGTTCTTCAAACTCACGTTAGAAGAATGTAAGATGGAAGGAAACCTCATCCACACGTTCCCCAATCCCGCAAGATTGCAAGAAGCGTTGAATAAAGGAAGAACAATGAAATAAAAAGTAAATCACGTTTTTGAAGCAATAGCTTAGAAAAACTAATCACCAATCTTTATTTTCAGCATATTGAGCCCTTTAAATAGGCCTTACAATGAGTAAAATTGATAATGTTAAGGAAAACTAATCCTAATTAAACTAGAATAAGAATAAGGCTAAGAAAACCTATCCTAACTAAAATTGGAAAAAGAATTCTAGTAAGAATGTGATACCAACTAACAATCCTAGTTTGACTAGAACTACAAATATAATCCTACTAAGACAAGAATTAAATTACTAGGAAATAAGAAATAACAAATCATAATCTTTAAGGAAAAGAAATCCTAATCTTGAATGGATTCTTCGCTTCTTGAATTTCTTGGATTTTGAGCATTCTTGATCTTGCATCATTCTCCCCTGGTTGAAAAAGACTCGTCCTCGAGTCTAACAACTTCCATAGATGGTACAAGATTTCTTATAATAAGAACGGAGACCCAAGGGGAAAAAATTGGCGACCCAATGCTCACCAGGTTTTAAGTTACATTTTGCTAGTTTATCATAGAGCTTCTTCACGTTGTAAGAAAACTTAGCATGTGGTCGAACCCAATTCCACTTTCTATGTTTCAACTTTCTACCAAGTCTTTTCCATGTAATCTTTCTATGTTGACTCTCAAACTTCAACTTATGATATGAAGTTATTGATGTTGGAACTTCAGGAAACTTAGCCAACTCCATGTCTAACTTTGAATTAAGCATAGAGATCAACGTTCTTCTTGAGACTGCATCAATTGCTATGCTTGTACACCAACAGTCACTTTGATGATGGTGATATATATTTATGAGGTGAACACATCTTATTTCTCCAATGTACCTCAAACTCTCCATTATCCACTCCTTTTTAGGTAATACTTCCTCTTGTTCATGCATGTTTTTATGGACTTTAGGATTAACGCAATATGCTGACTTGTTTGGGATGATTGAGTCAACAATCAAATTAATATTGTGTTGAGCATCTCTGAAAGGCGAAAAGTCAACAACACACATGACCGGATAATCCAATGGATCGTCATAAAACTTTGGTGGTAATTCCTCAAGTTTTGGATCCAATGCATGTTCCTCGTCTCTTTGATATTGGTCTTCATCAGCTTCGTCCTCTTCAATCCCTTGATTATCTGAATAATTATCATATTGGGCATGGTGCCTTGGTATGCTCATGCCTTGGTCAACTTCAACTTCAACCTCTTCAGGTTAAATTGGTGGATATTGAAGTGGTAGACGTGGTTGTAGCACTGGTATGTTATTTGGTGGTAGTAGTGGTGGAGAATGTAGGCGTTGTGATAGATTTGACGACTGATTTTGAAGCACCAAGCGATTCTCCATTGATTCCTTCAAGTCATCTAATTGCACTTTAATTTCTTCGTTGTCTCGTTCAAGGATTCTAGTTCTTAATTTATGAACTTGTAATTGAAGATCCATTGAATAGGATCTTGAAAAGGATCCTTAACTTGGTATTTTCTTGTTTGGTGACACGACGAATAAGGTAGCAAATTAAGAATTCGGACCTGGAACTTGAGCTCTAATACCAAATTGATGTGCTTTCAAGGTTTTGCACCTCTCAAGTACAAAGAAGAGAGAAAAACAAAAGCACTAGCACCCCGCCAAAGTTTTTCACAAAACTAGCGAAAGCGTTCTTCAAACTCATGTTAGAAGAATGTAAGATGGAAAGAAACCTCACCCACACGTTCCCCAATCCCGCAAGATTGCAAGAAGCATTGAATAAAGGAAGAACAATGAAATAAATAGTAAATCATGTTTTTGAAGCAATAGCTTAGAAAAACTAATCACCAATCTTTTTTTCCAGTATATTGAGCCCTTTAAATAGGCCTTACAATGAGTAAAATTGATAAGGTTAAGGAAAACTAATCCTGATTAAACTAGAATAAGAATAAGGCTAAGAAAACCTATCCTAACTAAAATTGATAAAAGAATTCTAGTAAAAATGGGATACCAACTAACAATCCTAGTTTGACTAGAACTACAAATATAATCCTACTAAAACAAGAATTAAATTACTAGGAAATAAGAAATAACAAATCATAATTTTTAAGGAAAAGAAATCCTAATCTTGAATGGATTCTTTGCTTCTTGAATTTCTTGGATTTTTAGCATTCTTGATCTTGCATCAAGACAACTTTAATATGATAACGTTCAATGGTCAGATGCCTATGTAATCCTGACAACTGCGGCTTCTTGCTTCTGTACTGAAACCTAACTTGATGCCAATCATTGCTCTCGCTATTTCTAAGTTCTTTGGTTCACTGTAAGTTTACCAATTGTGACATACTTCCAAAGTGGGGCCAAATTAAAGTGAAGGAAACATTAGATGCTGCAAAGCTCATTTATGATCCAAAATCATGAAGATACTGAAACTCCACATATGCTTTAACAGACAAGTGAGGTCGGATCTGGTAGACTCTTTTTAAATGTGGAACACAACAACAACAACAACAACAACAACCCAGTATAATCCCACCTAGTGGGGTCTGGGGAGGGTAATGTGTACGCAGACCTTACCCCTACCCTGAGGTAGAGAGGCTGTTTCCAAATAGACCCCCGGCATCCTTCCCTCCAAGAACTTCCCACCTTGCTCTTGGGGAGACTCGAACTCACAACCTCTCGGTTGGAAGTGGGGGTTGCTTACCATCAGAGCAACCCCTCTTGTCTTTAAATGTGGAACACAATAAAGGATTATATATACTCTCGAGTCATATATACCTGTAACCATATTTTCTCTAATTTCTGAATCATATTGTTCCTCAAACCTTCCAACAGGGAACAGGGAATACATGAAACATGTGCATGCTCTTTTAGAAACCTTAATCCTCTAGCCTGCTTTTCCATGTCCAAGTCTAACTTCTGGGGTCTTAGGCAGCACCTGGGTTTCACTAATTTGCATGGTTTTACGGGCTGAATCCCGGAAGAAATGCGAATATCTATTGTTAATGTGCAACAAGTTTTTTGATGTTATGTTCACTTCATGCCCTTTTATATTTGAAATTACTGGTTTTACAGAGCTTGTGTTGATCAGTGTGAGGAGACTGGATGCGTGGGGGATAAATGCTCTCAACACTGTAATTTTACTTCTGGTGGGAGTCCCATTGATGGTCCATGGTATCTGCAGGAACCACTTTATCTGAGATGGAAGCAATGGGATTGCCTAAGTGATTGTCGTTACCACTGCATGCTTTCCAGAGAGGAAGAGCGGAAGAAACTTGGTCTTAGGCCTGTCAAATATCATGGAAAATGGCCTTTTCAGCGTGTCAATGGAATCCAGGTTCTTCACACCACTAAGCATTTCCTCCTTCTTAAGCAGGCTAATTTAGGCTGTATTATGTTTAGTATCCTAAACAAAGTCTTTCATTCCAGGAACCTGTTTCTGTAGCTCTTTCGGCTCTTAACCTTGCTGTACAATTTCATGGATGGGTATCCTTTTTCATTTTGGTGAATTACAAGCTGCCCTTTAGGCCAAACAAAAAGCCATATTATGAGTATACTGGCCTGTGGCATATATATGCTATTTTTTCACTGAACTCCTGGTTTTGGAGTGCTGTTTTCCATAGTAGGTGAGAGATTTTTACTTCTCTTTTTATAGTTCTTTCTTTCAATTAGCTTGAAACTGTCTTCTGAATATATATAGTTTCTCCTTCTTGGTTGTTGGCTTCTCATCAATATATGATTCAAGCTTTTTCTGGCATGGTCATGGATAATTGTGCTAACATTTTGGATTTGTCATATATGTCCTGGGATGCATATATATATATATATAGAACTTTCAAATGCAAGACAACATAAACTTCTATATGAGTTTGTCAATTTCTCAATTTTCTGGGCGTTTGTGCCACAGAGATCATATGAGCACCACAGCTGCAAATTATTATGTTGGTGTCTGAGGAGTGATGAGGACAATTATGTTTCTCTCCTTATGAGTGGAACTGTTTAGGGCATAGTGGACAACACTGTTTGGTGTATGTAAAACTAGTTATAAGCGAATTAACTTTTTTATTATGGGTGTTGTTTGAGACCACTACCTCTGTAATTGTGCTGAAAATTAGATTAGCTTCTTATCGTGGTAAACCATGTCAGATTATTATAAAACTATTTCTTGTGGGTATATTATGTGTATTATGTTTGACACCTACCAATAATTGCTCTGGTATCCATCTAATTATTAATATCCTGTTTGACCAACCTTCTAAACTCAGCTTATTTTGTGCTTTTCTCACAAGTGCTTTTCACAAAAGTGTCTTTGGTGAAAAGCAATTTGTGTTTAGCTAATTAATTGAAAAAGGCACTTTGGTGAAAAGCAATTTGTGTTTAGCTAATTAATTGAAAAAAATACTTTTAAGCGGTAGTTATAGCCTGTTTGGCCAAGCTTCTAAAATCAACTTATTTTGAGAAGTATTTTTTCTTGAAAAGTAACTTTTCTCAAAAGTTCTTTGGTGAGAGGCAGTTTGTGTTTGGCTAATTAAATGGAAAAACACTTCTGAGCATCAATTAGTGTTTGACCAAGCTTTTAAAAGTGTTTTTAAGTGTATTTTTCTCAAAAATATTCTTTTTAAAAAGTGCCGGGGAGAAAGCTATTTTTTTCTGCTTCTCCAAAAGTGCTTCTGGTTCTGCTCAAAGCACTTTTTTTTCTTCTAAAAGCTTTGGCCTTCTTTAACTTTGAAAAAGATATTTTTTTTTTCCAAAAAAAAGTGCTTTTTGCTTTGGAGAAGCTTGGCCAAACAGGCTATTAGTGTTTCTCAAAGCTTTCAAAATGTGCTTTTAAGTGTATTTTTCTCAAAAGTCCTTTTGGGGAGAAAATACTTTTTTCTACTTCTCAAAAACCACTTCTGCTTCCACTCAAATGCACTTTTTTCCTCTTCTAATAATTTGGCGAAACACCTTAACTTACAAAAAAACACTTTTGGCCAAAAAAATACTTTTGGCCAAAAAGAAACTTGGCCAAAGAGGCTATAAGTCACAGATGCATCTCCGCTTACTTCCACACGGTACTGAAGTTTCTACGATCTTACTGAGATTTAAGTAATTTGTGCTTTGTACATGGGTCTGTGACTTATAGCCCCAGATGGGATTACAGTGGGTCAGTTGTTGTTGTTGTTGTGCTTTGTACATGACAGCCTCATGCCACCTGCTGACCGAAGCAAAACATTTTGCTCTCTTTTCAAGTTCATTTATTCTTATGTCTTTTTGATTTTTGTTCTAGCAACATCACTTCAAAATTTCTGGTTACTGTTTCAGCGGCACCACGCTTCTTCTTTGGTGACCGTTGCAAGGGCACTGCAACTATTTCAGATGTCTGTCTTGGCAGCATCACCCCTCTTTCTAATGAACATTGCAATGACACCTGTTCTTTCTGTCTAGTATTTTGGCATTTAATCCAGTGACGGTCCCCGCGACCTGAACTTTGCTGTAAGATCCCAGCAGTTATGCTTTCCAATGATTTTCATACACGATCTCCGTGGCACTATATTAGTGACTCCTTTTTTTCTCTGAGTGATTCTGATTCTATTCAAGTGAATTTTTGGTGACTTTTTGCTATTCCAAGGCTTGTTTGCTCTTGTGTGTTTTCAAAATAAGTAAAGTTAGTTTTTCCAATTAAATTTCAAGGGGCCATGAGAAAGTCAGTGTTAAGATATTAGAAGTTTAAGTTCTTAAGTTAGTTGCTACCCATATGTATTCTGTTAGACACCTGTAAATAGATGTACCTTATATTTCATCAAATTATCTTGTCAGGCACATTTTTTGTCTTCTTTTATTTTCTCAAATAGCTTATGGTTTCTCATTTGCGAATTTCCATGTTTTGTAACTCTCTTTAGAGACGTAGACTTGACTGAGAAGCTAGACTATTCGTCTGCCGTTGCATTGTTGGGGTTTTCTCTGATCCTGGCTGTATTACGAGTCTTCAATGTGAGAGACGAGGCTGCAAGGGTAATGGCTGCTGCTCCAATTCTCGCATTTGTGACAACCCACATCTTGTATCTGAACTGTTATCAGCTTGACTATGGTATGTCATTTTCATCACACTTCTAAAGAATAATGTATGATCGTGATAAAGTGTGCCTTGCACAATCTCCTGCTAACTGAAAATGAAACAGCAAATTTTTGGATGATTTTGCAGTGTAAACAAATTTACTTTAGTAACATCAACACTTTTAGTTTCCTAAATGTCCTCTATTTTTTCTCTCTCTCTCTCTCTCTCTCTCGCTCTTGCTCTCTCTCTTTTTATCTTTAACTGTGGTTAGTTTCTCAATGATCAGTAGCATCACATATTTGAACCATGTTGGCCCTATTTTCTGTTCATATAATTATGGGAATTAATATCCTAATAACAAAAATATTAACAACTCCATATGTAACACTAAACTTAATAAATGAACTTATTACCAGAAACTGTTACGTTCTGTGACCTTAAATCTGTCTAGGTATGAGTACTTTACCTTTAGAATTAAAGACTTTAGGTCCTTATAATTTAAGATACCCGTGCAATTGTTTTTGACGATAGAAAGTTTGGCGGGAAAATAAGTAACACGGCAAAAATAAAATAATGATGAGAAAATGCAGAGACTATTGAAGCAATTTGCTTATCAACTGAAGAGAAGAAGATGTATCACAGATGCTATTATTAAGTTGAGGTGTAATATCTTCTGACTTTCCAATTTTAGTTGCAAATACTTGCCTTGTGTCACTTTGAAATAATAACGATGCATGATTGTAGTGGCTCTTTAGATTTCATGAATGTATGAAGTATAGCTGAGTAGGAAAACTGATGTTGCTTGATCACATTGCAGGGTGGAACATGAAAGTCTGCATGTCTATGGGCATGCTGCAGCTTATCTTATGGGCTGTCTGGGCAGGGGTTACTCGCCATCCGTCACGCTGGAAACTATGGGTTGTGGTGATTGGTGGAGGTCTCGCTACACTACTTGAGTTATATGACTTTCCTCCCTATAGGGGATTTGTGGATGCCCATGCTCTCTGGCATGCCACCACCATCCCTCTGACCTGCTTGTGGTGGAGCTTTGTGCGGGATGACAGTGAATTCAGGACAACAACTCTCATCAAGAAAGCAAAGTAGATTGAACAATCATGTGCTTCTTACTTCTAATTATGTTTGAAATTATTTGTTTGTCAGGTCTTTGTTAGTTGTCAGGCTGTCAGCAGGCTGCCTTTTTTTTTTCTCGCTGTGTGCATTTCTAGGAGGTGCCTACCCACACGAGTTTCTCTATTTCCAATTTCAGTAAGTCCAGGTTGGATTCACTGTTTGATTTTGAAATTCTTCTGCAGTAGCTTTGTAATAGATTTGAAATTCTGTTGTTGCTTTTTGTGCTTATGTGGCGTGAACTTTACTTGAGCTAGGGCACAAGATCAAGTCATTTAAAGCTCCTTGAGGTGAATAATTTATGACGTGTTTTTCCATATGCTTCATGGTGTTCTGAGAATCATGTTTAATATTCTTTTACTGTACACAATTGCAGCCTGAGGCTGCTTGTTTTCGTGAAATTTTAGCATTTGATAGTAAATTTCCAAATATGTTATTGTCAATATGCTATTATTTGCTGTACATCATTATCAAACGATATCAAATTCTCGTAAGTGAGGTGTCATTCCATGCCATGCTATTTGGATTTAGTAGGGCTCTTTGGTTGTAGTCCATGTATATTTTAGTCTCGTATGTACTACTATGAAGGTCCCATCAACGACAATATTCTGTGGTTGTAAAACCAACGGCCATAGATGACGTTTGGAGACGCTTTGTACTTTAGTGAACTTCTAGTTAATTACAAGGTGGAGAATGTCTTCCAGTAATTCACACTGTAAGTAGTTAAAATTCATCTGCTCGCATCATTATTTTGGCTTAAGATTGGGTTACAAAATTAAATTTAGATACTAAAGCTACAAAGAAAAAGTACTTAGAAGTGACTTTTTATGAATATCAAAAGTGGCAAAATAATAATTATATCTCTTTAATATTAGTCCAAGTTTACATCATAATCTCAGAAGGCGAAAAATGTTGAATACTCAAAAACAGATGAAATAGGTCCATTAATTACTTGGCCACTTATTTCATTCAAAATACAATGGCATGAAAATAACAACTTTTTTTCTCACTTGCCTAAACAAGTCACCCAGCTGACAAGTTATCACAAAATTGGTGACGTAGGGTAACTAACATCAATGTCCTGCATTTAGCACAAAACACTTTCTGATGCTAGTAGAGCATAAGAGTACTACTTCATTACTATCAACATGTTTATACTAATGCTAGTATTGTATATTGGTACCATCAAATATTGAGTACGAAACTACCGTATAGATCTATCTCCTAAATCCTACTAATTGAAGGAACTTCACCTCCAGCATTCTGATTGCGTATTCACTATATATACTTATTGTGATATAGGTTATTCGAAAGAGGCAATAACCAGAAGTATTTAAATAGTATAACTCCATAGAGGCATATCAGCAGCAGCTTCCCCATAATCACCAACTTCTACGTAGTGAGGTGGAGGCAGCATTAGTCCTTCCGCCATATTTGCTAGCAATCCCGGCATGCAAAACAGAGCTTCCTCATCCATAAATAACTTAATAATACTTTCTGGCGTTTCAGGAGTAGTGCCAGCAGATTCTCCTGAATCTGCTTCTGACTCAGATGGCCGGCCGAAAGCCTCGGCGGCCTCTGCCGCCGCTCTCTGAATATCCTTAGCGTCGGAGGAAGCAGGGATAGGCAACTTCCATACAGAGTCAGCAAAGTTCAAGCAAGCAGAACGACCCCTTAATGCAATAGCCGCCACGTCATGAGCTCTAGCTGCCATTTCTGCAGTGGGGTAAGTTCCAAGCCATATTCTTGATTTCTTATTTGGTTGTCTGATTTCACAAACCCATCTGTCTGAATTCCTCTTCCTCACTCCCCTGTATGTTGGATGACGTGTCTCGCGAAACTTCTTTCTCCCGGCTCGCTTCTTGGGGTTATTCGAAGCTAACAAAACTTCCTCATCAGAAAGATTAGCTCTATTACATAAGGAGCCGCTATTTTCAGACAGCGATGAAGATTCAGTAAGAGAGTCCGAATAATAGCTTCGAAACATATCTATATATTCTTGATCACTGATAGTGTGTATATATACTGAGAGTAAAAAGTAGTCCAGTAGTGTTGAATGTTTGTTCAGTTAGAGGTTTTTTCTTTATGGTCAATATGAAAGGTGGGTTTCTATATATAAGGGAAGTAAACTACGATAAGTGAAGCACTGAAGCTAAAAAATATGATGACGCGGCGAAAGAACACGGCAATTAATTTGAGGGGTTGTAAGGAGACAGGCCGGATATTTTCAGAAATATCCTAAGCCCTACTGTTTTGTGGGTAAAATGGATTGATTTCAAAGAAAAGTAAATTCCAAGTTTCAAGCCAGCGTTTCGTCATATATTCCAAATACATTTTGAAAAATTTGATTTTGGTGAAGTTTGGTTTGAAGATGAAAATGTGTTTGGACATATGTTTTCAAAACATATTTTCCAACTTTATTTTGAAAAATCATGTATATAATTCCCAAGTTTTGGAAATTTGGCCCAAAATCAGCTCAATAGCTGATTTTGAAATTTGAAATTTTTGATTTGGGATTTGATCAAAATATGAGCAAAATTTATGGTCAAACATAAGTTTTGAAAATAAATCTCAAATTTATTTTAGTAAAACTTATGGCAAAACGAGGCCTAAGTGTGTCCAGCTCGCGTGGGTTTCTGCTGATGTGGCACCTTCTGTATCTTTTTAGTTTTCTGCCTCTCTTCCTTCCTCCCGTTTTTTGGAATATCTTATCTACCGTACTACTCCCTTCCTCTCATAGCGTGTTATCTTTTGCCATTTTTAAAGTTTAATACAAAATTGATTATATTTTTTATTTTTTACTTTTAATAATTAATTGCATTCAAATTTAATAAAAATATGGATAATTTCATTGATAGAGATGACATATAAATTAAGAAAATATTTAATAAGAGTAAAGTAGTCAAAAACTATTCTTTCTTAAGGGGCGTGCACAAGAGAATCATGACATATATTATGAGACAGAGGGAGTAGGATTATTTTGGCTGCTATTGATCAATCTTTGATATTTAAAAATCATAAGACAAATTAATTGTTTGTTAAATTACATGCACTCAAAATATATTTTCCTTTACTATTATCTGTGAGTTGTAACTTGTGTTAGAACGTTAGTTATCATTCTAATTATCAAATTAGTAATTACTCCATATTTATCATAAAATTTAAGTGTAATTATTTAATAAGTGACATGATTGTGTAAATATTATTTACATCGATAATGAATAAAACTTGAATATTTTTCTCACACCACCAAGTTAATTAACAAGTGAATCTTTGGGCATTCATTGTATTGATAACGGTCAAAGCAAAGGTCCTCACTGAATATAATTAATCTTCTTGCTTATTAGGCTACGTAAGAATCTCCACTAATACTTCTAAGACTTCAAAAATTATACCTTAATGAATCGACTTGTTAGAATCCTTTTTAAATCATCATTGTGTCTGTTTGATCTTTTAGAGCGTATTAATGGATGTTAGATAATTATTTGAAGTCATTACATTCACTATGTTGAAGTTAGTCTGAGCTCAAAGACGATCATATTGCAGAAGCCCCACCCAAAGATCTGGTTCAAAAATTTAGTAATTGCTAAGTTTGGGAAGATGATACGAAGGAAATAAGATTGGGGATTTACTCGTAGGATTGAGTTCTTTTGTGCCCTAATTATGAGTGACCAGGATCAAGCCACATGTTCTAGCCACATATTTTGACTCACAAGTGTGTTATATCTCGATCGTGCATTATTCCTATCTAGATTCTTCCGCCAATATAATGAAGACTTAGTTAGAGATATTATGTAATTTTCTTTTATCAAACACTTAGACAGTTAGCTTAGCTAGAAGTTAGTTAGAATATTCACATATATATAAATATGATATTGTATAGATATTGGATTAGTTTTTGGAGAATAAAAGCTCTTTTCATTTTACAATATTTCTCTCTTTTCATATGGTATCGGAGCAAATGCTCTTTTCCAAGCGACTCTCTTTGATTCGTGATAGATTTTTCTAGAAATCTTCAAAAAAACTCAAATTCTTCATCACGATTCTCATTTTTTTCTCATTGCAATTATGGTTTTGGATGAAGCTACTGCAACTACTGGAGTTTCTACTTCTGCAACATGATTGTCGTTATGCTTAGCTCCAACTTTAACACATTTTATCCAACTCAGAAAAATAAATGCCATATAAGTTTAGTCAACTCAGTAAAAGCGTGTAACCACATACATTATCCAACTCAGCAAAATAAATATCATATAAATTTAGTCAATATATGATCAGAGGTGTTTAAAAAAAAAAATACTCCATTAGTTTTGAGTAGGTTCAGATGTCGGAATAAAACCATGTGGAATTGGGAGGCAAAAGGGAATACAATCCCATGCAACTACAACTACCTATTTCGCTATTTAGGAGGACAATCTGGTGTACAAAGCATCCCATATTCACACAGGATCCGGGGAAGGACCGCACCCTAAAAGGTGTGATATAAATAGACTACCCTAATGCAAGCATTAATTAGTGACTACTTTCACAGCTCGAACTGATAATATATAGGTCACATGAAGACAACTTTACCGTTGCTGCAAGCTAGGATCCCCTTCTCTATTTGGTTATTTGACCAAAGAAAAACCAACATCTCTTAGCCCAGTTCAATTTTTCTTTTTTCGTTTGTGTTTCCATTCCACAATAAAGTATACAAATGAAGGTTCAATAAAGATTACATACTAATAGATGAAAAAGTACTTAGCATATTAACATACATGCATAGAGTTATTTTCTAGAACAGATACTCTGCATGTTGATGTCCACTTGTCAAGCACGTGCCAAATCAAAGTGTAGGCGTATAAATTTTACTGAAATTAAATTCATTGGGACTATATTTTTAATTCAAGATTTATTGGTCCAAATAAATATTATGGGCTAATATAACTGAATTAATTATATAATCCAACATATAAGGCTTAAATAAATAAGTCTTAATCCATAGAGCTAAAGTGATGAGCTCACTTTAATATGTCCAACATGTCATCTTCCGAAAGGCCAGTTTGGTGCCACCTTGACACGCCAAGTCAAACAGAAGAGCTAATGGGATCATGCCACGTGTCAAAAATGACAAGGCATGCCAAGTCACATTGAAAGGCCAATGAAATTGCGCCACGTGTGCAAGTGACATATTATGGCCAATCAAATACGACCTTGTCACACTTCAATTTAATTGGTCGAAAAGAGTTTGTTCTTATCATAATTCTCCCCCCCCCCCACAACTATAAATAGGGGTCTTTATAACTCAAAAAATCCATCAGAAGTTATAACAAAAAGCAAGAGAGAGCTCGTGGATGAAACACCACAAATTTCTCTACAAGTTTCAAGCTTCAAGCAATCAAGTTCAATAAATCAAGTTCAAGCTCAAGAACAAAGAATAAATAAAGATTCGAGGAGTACGAGTTCAAATCAAAGTTCGTGATAATTAAATCTAAGATCATCGTCCGTGGCAACAAATATAGATTCAAGATCAAGCTCAAGGGCCCTTATATTTATTTACTATTGGAAAAAAGAATCAGAGGATTCATAGATATTGTACACTCATACTATTTGAAATCAAATACCACTATTGTTGCGATATTTTTGGGATTAATTATTTTCTTGACACAAATTTATTGTCTACAAATTCTGGCATGCCTAATGGGACAATCTCTACCTATCATCTTAACTTTTCAATTACCAAAGTTTAAAAACATCGAAATGTCTTCAAAGAAAATCAACCCCGGATCAACTTCCACCAAGGCTGCTAATTCCAAGTTCTACGCTGATGTAGAAAACATCCTCGATATTACCTTTGGCAGCTTTGGAACGACTACAAGGAGCAAGGCAAGCTCTTTAGGACAACAAGCACTCCAAGTGCCGTCCGTACCAACCCCTATTTTAGGATCTTTATCCTCAAAAGGAGCAAGATCTTATGTAAACGTACCGAAGGAGGAATCAATGTTGCTGAAAAGATTAAGAAAACTCTTGCTCTACTTGACCTCTCCGGATCCAATAACTTTGCTGGAAAGGAAGCTGATGATGCTTCAAGTGATGGATCCTCTCCACTTACACCACATAGTGTGAGCCAATCGAGGATCAATATATGTCACAATCCATGCTACTCTCCATCTTCCATGACAATCATGCAAGCAAACACTTCATCTGTGGAGGAGTAGTTGGCAAACTTGACGGAAGCAATCGCTAGATTGACCAAGTACATGAAAAATTAAGATGCTAGAATTGACAAGCTAAAATATAGGATGGGAATCTTGATGGAAGAAGAAGCCACCCATGTACCGGGCAAACTCCCAAAGGTTCCAGAGAGTAATTCTCCCCTTAGACAAGTAGCATCTGCTAAGGCTATCCCTGTCTCATCTGAAGGGAGGATTCCAATCGATCAACTGATGGAGTTCATTGAAGGAACTATTAAAAGAAAGTACGAAGTTGCCACCAAAACCTCTCTTACATACGCAAAGCCATATATTGCAAGGATCGATATGTTGAAGATGCCTACTGGCTATCAACGTAAAAGTTTTAACAGTTTGATGGAAAAGGCAATCCAAAGCAACACGTGGCACACTTTGTTGAGATATGAAACAATGCTAGGACTTATGGAGATTAACTTGTCAGGCAGTTTGTCCACTCACTAAAAGAAAATGCTTTTTGTAATGACCCGAGGTCCAACACTAAGACTTTGGTGATATCGAGGTCTAAATGGAATCCTGAGATTGAGAGTAGTTTCGTAATATCATTGAAGACTTACACGTAAAATTTGGTGTCATTCCAAGTAGTTAAGTATGTTTCGATGCATTGTGAGTAAATTGAAGTTCATAATATTGATTCAATTTGTTTGGGGTGTGATTCTTAGTTTTAAGGTTGTTTCGTGTGTTCCGAGAGTTCAAGCAAGCCTGTTTTATGATTTCAAACTTGTTGGTATGTTTGGAAGGAGCCTCAGGATCCCCAGATGTTAATCAGACGAGGCTCAGACCAAGTTTGGACTTGGGAAGCAATAGTTGAAGCATCAAGTTTATGGTGTAATCGCACATGCGGAGGGCTAGAAACAGGTGCGAGCTCCTAGAAGTAAGCCAAAGGGCATAAAAGAGGCCCAGTGTAGGTAGCCCAGGAGTCACAAGTGTAGACGAGGAGAGCGCATATGCACGACCGCAGAAGTGCGGGAAAACGCAGGTGGGCCTCATCTGCTGCAGGAGCGACATCGTAGAAGCAAGCCATTCTTTTGCAAACGTAGATTTAGGCTAGCCAAGTGAGGACTGCATCTGTGATGAGATTTCCGCATATGCAGAGCCGTAGAAGCGACCAAACATCCGCAGGTGCAAAAATCTCACAAGGCATAATCCCATTTAATACAGGACTTAGTCATTTTTGGCTCATTTTCCATTGTTGGGCGATTCATGGAGCTCTTAGAGAGGGGATTTCATCTAACACTTTGAGGTAGGTAATTTCTACCATTATGAGTTAAATATATAGTTTATGGGTAGATTATAACATGTAAATTAGTGAAAATCATAGGCTTAGGTAAAAAAACCTAGGGTAATGATAAAAATGGATTTAACCAAGAAATTTGTTAAGGAACTTAGTAAAAAACGTATATTGAGTTCATGAGGTAATGGGTAACAACTTTCTTCACATATTTCTGGAATCTGGGCACGTGGGCCTAAGGGTGAATTTTTGGGATTCTTCAAATAAGATTGAAAAATCACTTTGATAGTTAGGATATGAAGTTTTGACTATGTATTGACTATTTTATATAATATTTGACTAGTTTCGAGTCGTTTGGCATCAAATTGAAGATTGCACAATGCTTTATTTACACTGTTATTTAGTTATGCTTATTAATTGCCTTGAATAGGGCGAAGGTTGAGGATTTCAAGATTTTAAAAGTTACTAGTTGAATTTCTTGTTTTGGAAAGGATTGATGGATATTATGATAACTTGAATAATCTATGATTCAACTGCGTCACAAGTATATTCTGTGAGCAGGGTAAACTTTCACTACTCTTATAGGAGTGGGCCGTTCGCCTCGACAGGTTAATAGATGCATTTATGGTTCGTGACGTTTGATCTTAGGCAATGCACACAGTATATGTATATGCATATTTGGATCTGTCCATACGTCCTTGGCGTAATTCATGCGTAATAATACAAGAAGTCCTATTATATTTGATATTGTGTCATTGGCTTGAAAGGCTAAATGGTTAAATGAGGGAAATGATTTAGTACTTACTAATGGTGAAAGGATTGTTTATTTATTTATTTTGCTCCGAGTTCTATTATCATTTATTTAAATCATGTTTAATTAGAATTTCATATTATTATGTTGGCCCATAGTAAGTGTCAAAGTCGACCCCTTGTTATTACTTTTCATGTTTAGACTAGATACTTACTGGGTACATGTTATTTATATACTCATGCTACACTTCTGCACTTAAATATGCAGGATTTGAGGCAGGTGCATCTTGATATCAGTTCGGCGCGCACATTTGATTGCCACTTCAGGACTTTACGATAAGCTTCCTTCCGAGCCGTTCTACAACAACTGAAGTCTTTCTTTAGCATATATTTTTCTGTCTATTTCACTTCAGAGAGTAGAGTAGTATTTTTTTTGGTATAGTCTACTAGAATGCTCATACACTTGTGATACAAGGTCTTGGCACATACTAGTAGACTTGTGATTTTGGTCTTATTCTATGGTGATGATTTCACTCAGCTGCTTTTGTGTTATTCATTTTAAATCTGTTATTTCTTAAATCTTTTAAATTAGTAAAAGTCTACTTACTTGGAAAAATCTTTTAAAAGGAGAAATCGCGTGGTTATTCAGTGTTGGCTTGCCTAGCAGCGGAGCTGGACACCATCACGGCCTATAATAGAATTTGGTCGTGGCACTTTTGATTGTTATACATGCCTCGAGGTAGGATCTATTGATATATGGGATCAAGTAGAGCAAGAGTTCCTCAATCACTTTTATAGCAAAAGTCACACTGTGAGCATGTTGGAACTTACAAATACTTGTCAATGGGAGGGTGAACCAGTTATCGACTTTATCAATTGTTGGAGGAATGCAAGCCTCAACTGAAAGATAGGCTTAGTGAAGATTCTGGCGTAGAGATGTGAATCCAATGCATCCATTGCGGACTATGCTACGTCTTTCAAGGTATCAAGCCTGGCACATTTGAAAAACTTGCAACTTGTGCCTATAACATGGAATTGAGCATGGCCTCCACTGAAAATGAAAGGCTGCCCATCTATGAACCTCGCAAAGGGAATGACAATCAAGAAGTAAAGAAATAAAACAAGTTCGTGCCCTAAAAACAAAGAAGCTATGAATGTCAACACATCACCTATAAAGTTCACGACGAAAATGATCAAGAAGCAGAGTATGAAATCTAATTTTTTTCAAGATAAACCAAGTGGGAAGTTGGCTCTAAAAGAAATGCAAAAGAATGAGTCTCCATTTCTGGATTCTGATACACCAGTAATTTTTGAAGAAATCCTCAAGTTAAATCTTATTGAGCTTCCATAGATGAAGCAGCCAAATAAAGGTGGTAAAACAAATGGCCCAAATTACTACAAATACCATCGACTTGTGAGATACCCTCTAGGGAAGTGCTTTGTCTTTAAGGACAAAGTTATGGACTTGGCTCGTGAAAAAAAGACCGTTCTTGAAGATGAGAAAGCAAACACAAACCAAGTATCTATCACCTTAGGCTCATTCAATCCGTATAAATTATGTGGTTTTAAAGAAAGTAACATGGATAATTACCGGAGAACAACAAAGTTGAAGTCGATCAACCTGATGATGATAAAGGTTAGACGTTGGTGACTCGTTGTAGGTTCCACAAAGGGAGCCCCTGAAAAGAATCAATATAACAACTAACAAGGAAAATTATGGTAAAAGACCAATGAAACAGAATCCTGTTAGGCATTTGAAGAAAGAAAATGTGGAGGTGCACCACCCTCAAAAGCCATGGCATCCAGTGACCTTGGAGGATTTCTTTTCATGTTTGTTCCACATGAAGATTTCTCGTGATGGTATTGAGGCATCTTATTGCAATGCTTATAAAGGGGAAGAAAATAGTGGTGACCTACCATTGGAACCATCTTCTGAAAAGCTCATCGAGTCTATTCCTTAAGAAGTTAGCACGTGCGAGGAAAAAGTTACGTTCACAAATGACGATCTTCTGCTAGGTTATACTCTTTATAATCGCCATTGTACCTAGTTGGATATATGCGTGATGAAAAGGTAAATCGAATTTTTGTTGATGTAGGATCCTCAGTGAATATCTTGCCAATTTGCATTGTGAAAGAACTTGGTATTTCCATGAACGAACTCTCAAAAAGTCGTCTGATTATCCAAGAATTCAACCAAGGGGAGCAAAGAGCCATAGGTGAGATCAGGTTAGGAATCACCATTAAAGATATGCAATCAAGTGCATGGCTTCATGTGGTTTACACAAAGACTTCTTACAATGTCTTGCTTGGAAGGCCTTGGATACATAAGAATAAAGTGGTTCCCTTTACCTACCATCAATGTTTGAAATATTACGAAGGTAAAGTAGAGAAGAAGATAGTTGCTGATGACGAGCCATTCATCGAGGATAATTCACACTTCGCCGATGGAAAGTTTCCTTGAAGAACCGCATTGTGAAGGAGCTAAAAGCTTACGATGCCATGAAAAGCAAGAATGACGAGCCTACAACTAAGAGAGATGAGGTGACTGCTGGTAAAGCCAAAGCTATTACAGAGGAGGTACAACCTTACTTGAATAAATCTTATAGAGGGGATATTGCGTCTTACGGCAAGAAAGAACTGTGCTCCAATATGTCCCTAAAAAGAAAAAAGATGAAGGTGAATTATCTAATCTACAAACTAACATGCTAAACGGGTTAACCCTTCCGGTCAAACGAATTGAGGAAGTAAAGTTGTCCTCAATGCCACTTGCAGGGTTTGTGGCCCAAAATCATTTCCAGAATGTGGCGCTCCCTACAAAGCGTACGGATGAAGGCTTTGATCCTAATGCTTACAGGCTATTTGAAAAAGCTAGATATAATCCCAGTGAGCCATCAAAAATTAGGGAAGTTCCCATCAAGAGCTGCTACGAGACAACCAAGTGAAGGTTTGGGATACAAGCAACCGTCACCAATGTGCATCTCCATAAAAAGGTCAAGCAACAATTATATCTATATACGGCAAAATCGAAGGGTCCAATTTCGCATTGTTACGACACCTCGTAAGCACGTCTCAAAGGCTCGACACTAGGAATGAGTTTCCTCCCTCAAGGGTCATCAACGCTCGACCTCGGGGAAGTACAGACCAAAGATTATGGTGAAAGTGAGGATTTCTCAAGGCACGTGAGTAGAGCTGACAAAGCCTAGTGAACTAGTCCAAAAACGAATCAAGGCATTAAATGGTTGTACCAGCCCATATCTTTGTAACTAATGCATTTGTACTATGTTGGGATTCCCCCCTCATATATAAGGGGATCCTTGTCATTTTGTAGATATCTGTTGCTCCATACTATATACACTAAACATTCTCTCTGATCTTTAGCATATTCTCCTAGTCTTATTATTTTCATTTATTGCTTGTATTCATTATTTTCATTGTGTTCTATTTATGGTTCATCATTTATTGATTATCATTGATAATAAAGAGACATCATAATAGCTCTCATAAATGTTATATCTCTCTTGACTGCCTGAATCGGCCATCCAGCTTGGCCTCGAGGCTCTATAAATGACGGCTCGAGACCCTCGATCTCCAACTGTGTGGTTTGATTATCATATTGCCTCTAAGCTACAATTCGGATTTTTAACCCTTTATTTAGCATCCATTGCTTTACAACTAGCATAAAATAGATCACGTATTTTTAGAAGCTAGTACTCAAATTTAAATATTATTACCATTTTTACGGTAACTAATTTAGTGCCCACCGTGGGTCTAAAAATAATAGTGATTATTTTCTTGCTTGTTTTACCACGTAACGCAAGTTATCTTTCATACTTTTTCTTGCCCAAGTTCTTTGATTTCAGGTCAAAATGTCTGACTCAGTAAACAAAATCTTGAAAACCATGGAGAGAATAGTGTGGATGTTCCAGATGCTGGTATACCACCGCGGAACCCTATGAATGCGCCCGAACCAACTCCCATGGATGCTGTCTCACGCGATGCCCAGCACGTTGATATAAGCTCCCGCACCAATAGAAGCGTACATCAAGAAGAGCAACAGGAAGCTCAGAAAACCCCAACTAGGGAAGAACAAGAGGTTAGCTTTCATGTTATTTTTGAAATGTTACACGCACAATAGGTGGATATTTCCTAGCTACAAAGTCACCAGAAAACTCCTAGTACGGTAGCACCGGGATGGCCCCTCCAGCCAAGCAGGTACCGAAAAGATCAAGCAACAACGGGTCGACAGCCGACCCCGCCATCATAAAAATGCTCGATGATCTCACAAAGAGGAACGAGTTGGGCGAGAAAAAGATAGAGGCTAATGACAAGAAGGTAGAGACTTACAATTCCAGGTTCGATCAAATTTCGGGGCATCCCCGGTTCTGAAAGGTATAGATTCGAAGAAGTTTGTGCAAAAGACGTTCTCGCAAGAAGCGGCCCCAAAACCCATTCCAAAGAAGTTCAGAATGCTCGAGATTCCAATGTACAACAGAACCTCGGACCCCAACGTGCATGTCACTGCCTATACTTGTGTGGTGAAAGGCAATGACCTAAGGGATGACAAAATCGAGTCCGTCCTGCTGAAGATGTTCGGGGAAACACTCTCGAAAGGGGCCATGATGTGGTATAACAACCTAGCTCCGAAATTCATAGAATCATTTGCCATGCTGGCAGATTCTTTCATAAAGGCACATGCCGGGGCCATCAAGGTAGCCACAAGGAAATCCAACATCTTCAAAATCAAGGAAAAGGATGCTGCGAGAGTTCGTGTCTCACTTTCAAATGGAACGAATGGAGCTACCACCAATCTCCAACGACTGGCAGTGTAGGCCTTCACTTAAGGTTTGAATAAATGAAGCTCGGTGGCTTCGAAACAACTAAAGCAGAACCTAGTTGAGTATCCTTCCGTGACCTGGTCGGACATTCACAACCGATACCAATCGAAGATCAAGGTCGAAGATGACTAATTAGGGCCCCCCTCGGGCTCAGTATATCCTAACAGGCTTCCGGCAAAAGGAGACAAAGCCGAATAAAGAGAGATACCAACCTTACACCAAAGATAAGAGAAATGCCCCGAGGCGTAACATACCCTGTAATGGCTGAAGAATGGATCTAGGCCAGAACCCTCGGGGACTTGTCAGCAAAGCTAGTTCTGATAGGTACACAGGGCCGATAGAGGCACCTCATTTTTCGGAATACAACTTCAATGTCAATATTTCAGACATCGTATTCACCATTGGTAAAATCAGAGACACAAGGTGGCTGAGGCCCGTACAACTAGACCCTTCACAAAGGAACCATAACTTAGTATGTGAAATTCACAACACTCACGGGAATAGGACCGAAGATTGCCGACAACTTCGGGAAGAAGTGGCCCGATTACTTAGCAAAGGTCATCTCCGTGAATTCCTTATCGACCGAGCCAAAAATCAGCTCTGGAAAAAGAGGTAACCAAAAAGAACAAAGCAAATGAGCCACACCATGTTATCCATACGATCTTTTGAGGTTTGGCGCCCTGCAGGCATCCGCGGACTGGTAACTTCTTTTCTTGTAAACACATTTCAAATCAAACATGTGCTTGTGGATTGAGGTAGCTCGACCAATATTATTAGGTCGAAGGTGACAGAGCAGCTCAAACTACTTAACCAAATTATGCCCACCTTTGGGAGTCCTGAACGAACTCAACAAGGCGAATAAAACAATGAAAGAGGGAACCACCGTAACAGTCAAAATGGTCGGCACAACCTAAAACACCAGTATCTCCACCGTCAAATGGCCTGAAGGATAAACAAATAGTGAAATAGCGACCACGAGGCATATTCTCGACTGTATCCGAACGAACAAAAAAAGGGTCATACCGTATCCTCCAAGCAAATACTAAAGGCCTACCAAGACTCAAAGCGCCATCGTCACTAAGGTATAACCATCTCCCTTTTCATTTACACTTCATACTAACCTTTATATAGGCGTCCGACCTAGGCAGTTGAAGCGCTAACCCAGATCGAAGACCTTAAGTTTTTAAAGCATCTATTGCACTCTTTTCCTTCAACCGAGTTTTATCCTGAAATGAGTTTTTACCAGCAAGGTTTTTAACGAGGCAACACCCATACGCTACCTTAGGAGCACTTAACAAATATTCAAGGCTTCTTTTGCAATCAACCTCGAATATTGGGGGCATCCCCCCGGAAGGTCACCTCCTTGAAGAATCCAAGATGTTCAGAATAGGGTCTCGATAGGAAAATAATGTATCGGGCTGAATGGTCGAACAAACTGTGTTTGTGTAGAATAACCGAGCTCCTACCAGCGAAAACATGTATACTTGTACAAAGTAATCAAAGAATACTCTCCAAAACATTTCGCATTTCAAAGAAGCTTGGTATTTTTGCAAAAAGATAGCTCCAAAGCCGAAAACATCCCAAACACTCGGGGACTGGCGTCAACAATTCAAAGCCTGAACGACCTTCGGGTTGGAGTTCCAAACTCATCATCCCTCGATGAGGCAACATAAAAGTCACAAAACGGGTCCAAAGCCAAAAGCTCCTCAAACACTCGAGCGCTGGTGTCAAAATCTCAAAAACCGCATGGCCTCCGAGTTAGAAACTCCAAAATCGTTAGCCCTTAATGAGGCAATACCAACTTTACAAGTAATGGCTCTCGATCTGAGAAATCCTCGGTGACTCAGGGACTACCGTCAATCTCTACCTGCACCGACTTATCAAAACCCGAGGCCATAAGACAATATGTGGGTAAACACGATCTCGTAAGATCTATATAAGGAAACAACAATATCTGTAAGATCTTAAGCAAGGCATGAACCACACTTGTACCAAGTGAGCAAAAACAAAACTGTAAGACCTCAAAAGAATGTAAAAATTGTAAGACTTTACTAAAGGCATAAATTCAATCTAAAAGTTAAAGCTATATATCGAAATTGTAAGACCCCTAAAAAGGCATGCCCGCGGTATCGACGCCGAAACTATTTCACTTGGGACAAAAAGTCTCCGGCCAAACACAAATGACTACAGTTACAAGGCTGTACTAACCATACTAACAAGACTCGAGGATGCTCGACCGTCGCTATAAAATCACAAGCCTTCAATTACTTCGAATCTACTTCAAAAGAACCAGTTAAACAGGCTACCCTCGACATAGGCAAAAGAGCTTCGACCATGTCAGCTCCAAATTATAGGCTTCGAGATACTCGGTGTGAGCACGTGATTTTTGCCCTAAGCAAATTATTCCTAAAAATCCAAACAAAATAATTTTTTATTTTTATAATTTTTGTTGATATTTGTTGCATTTTTTGTGTTAATAAGTTGCATAATAATTCATACTAAAATTACAAAAATATACATATGCATTAGGATTTTTAATTTTTACAATTTTTAAAACAAATTAAAGAAAAATTAAAAAATAGCATTTTTAGTGTTTTAATTGGACATTACTATAAAATAGTTATCAAATAAATTTTTAGAATTTAATTAGTTAGTTTAACAACTTAATAAAATCAGAAAAAATATATAAAATTTAAAAAAAAGAAGAAGAAAATAAAAAATACAAAACACAAAAGAAAATACAAGAGTAAAATACAAAGAAATAAATAAAGAAACAAAAGAAAAACTGAGTTGGGCTAATCCAAGACGCCTAGCCCAAATAATAACATCCAGTCCAGGCCCAAGTTCCATACCCGTCTGCCCAGTCATGACCAAACGACCTCGTTTTGGGGCTTTTAAATCTGAACCGTTGAAAATAAATAATCTAACGGCTGGGTTCAATCTTTTAATAAGTAAAACGACGACGTTTAAAGGCTCTCAATCATATCCATTGATCCTTTCAATCTAACGGATAAGGTTTGATATTCATTAATAAAGGAAACGACGTCGTTTCGATATCATTAAATCTCAGCCCTTTATTTTGTTCATCCAACGGCTCTAATTCACCATCACCCTTTTAATATGTTATCATATACAAAAATAATCAGAAACATTCTCACTTCCGTCTCTTCGTCTTCCTCAGCCGGCTCAAATCCCCACCGACCCCCCGCCGGAACCCTACTGGTGGGAAACAATACCCACACCAACCGCCCCCAAAAACACACCCTAGGACCGCCTTGAGCTCCTGAATCCACCCATCTATCCCGTTTTCTTCAAAACCCCCTCCTTCTGTTCGAATATACAAAAATGTGTCGCCGGAACCCTACCGCCGGCGAACACAACTTATGCCAATAGTCACCAAATTAACACCCGTTGTTCCTTTTCTCATCCCCTTTCCATTCTTCCAAGTGATTT
Source organism: Nicotiana glauca (assembly GCA_026770625.1). Classification (NCBI taxonomy): domain Eukaryota; kingdom Viridiplantae; phylum Streptophyta; class Magnoliopsida; order Solanales; family Solanaceae; genus Nicotiana; species Nicotiana glauca. The sequence goes on along the minus strand of MU702021.1, from coordinate 109,089 downwards.
ACTTCGAATCTTGCCGGAAAGCTTCGAATATCAAACTGAAGTTTTCTGGCCAAGACTCGAAGTATGCCAAAAAATCCCAAATTCACACCATAGACTCCTTTTCCGATCCTTTATCCTAATCTACCAACCTTTTCCTTCAAATCTTGCTCAAACTCGTCGAAATTCAAATTTGAATTTTTCTAGCCAAGAACTCAAGCTCAAATCTTTACGATTTTTGACCATAACATCCTTAACCACGTGTTTTCTTATGAAAACACATGGTTGGGGATGTTACGGGTCAAGAATCTCGAAAGATTTTCTCAAAAAAGGCTGGCCAGAATTTTTGTTACATCAGTGAGTTCTACTTTCATCTTTCTTTCTTTTTCATGTTTTATTGTTTTATGGTTTGGTTTTTGTTTTGATTTTACTTGCTGATTTTTTTTAATAATTAGCGATGCATGCTATGCTGTAGACTTGTGAATATCAATTTAAAGTTAGTAAGCAATTAGTTAAATCTTTTGGTTTATAGTTTGTTCAGTGGCTAGTTGAAAATGCAGTAATTAATTGTTAATTTTATCGGTTATTTGATAGTGTAATAGTATGTTTGGGCATAACTGGCTAGATTTTTTATTAGTAGTTGATTAATCATATTAGTCTGATAGTTAAAATTCAGGGGTTAAAATAAGTGAAGGGCAATAGGTTGATTGGTAAATTCAATTAAGATTCAGGGGTAGTTTGGGGACATAAAATGGGGCAATGGAAATAAATCATAAGAAGTAGGGGCATTCTGGGTAGAGGAAAATAGCAATAGGGTAACTTTTTAAGTGAAGTAGGGGCAAATAGGGAATTACATAAGGGTAGAAGGTTCTAGATGTGGTGATTAGCATAATTCTTAACAAATAAAGGGTAGTTAAGTAAAAGTAGGGATGAAACTGAAATAAAAGAGGGTCCATAGTGTAAATAATAAAATTCAAAATTCCCTCCATTTTTAACTCTATAAATAGGCATCAATATGCCTCATTTAACAAGTTTTGGAAATCTGAAATATTTCTCAAGTAATTTATGCTATTTTAGATCAGAATTCTCAATATTCTTTAGTACAAAAACTCAAAAACATTAGACTTAACAGAAAAAATATCCAAAATCCATTGTTTCATTGATCTAAATTCAACTTGAAGGCTGTTTTTGTTGATTGTTTCTGATTCTGGTGATTGAAAGGCTGGAATTTCGTTTTGAAACTGGTCAATCGTGTTCTCCTGGTCTATATCTTCTACTGTTAGTTGAAATCTGGTGGTGTTGAGGCTGTGATTGATACTTGCTGCATTAATTCTTGTTGCTGATTACTGATTTTTAGAGATCTAATTCTCTCTTTTCTCACATTCTTTGATCAGGTACACAGCTCTGACTTTGATAATTGTAAGCCGAAATGAGAAGGATGAATCCAAATGATAACTGAAACTTGAAATCTGAGTTGTTTCAAATATGTGTATTCGACTGATATTTGCTTAAATTTGTATTGATTATTGTGTTAAATGGACTGTAATTAGGGCTTTAAAAGACACTTGGACTGTTTGTTGCGTTTAGTTTCAATTGGATTGTGATTACACTGCATGAACTTGTTTAGATTTAGTATATTGGTTAACATAGCCACTTGGACATTGTAAGTAGTTGGACTTTTGAAATTTTGATTTCTGAAAACTGATTTTGGATTAGCTGGACTGAGATAGTTTGAGTTCAGCATCTCATTGTGTAAATATAGCTAAATTTGCTATTTGGATTGTATTAAATTAAAACTGAGCTTGAATTGGCCAGATTGTTAAACTTTGGGTTTAATTTCATTTCTTCTAAACTTGCAACTTCAATGAAAAGAGTAATCGAATTCTTGTTACGTTTTGGCATCGTAAACAACATTAGAATAGGATTAATCAAGGTCTTATTGAGTGTTGAATTAAGTGTTAAGTGATTCAAATGAATTAAAAAATAAAAAGAATGTTAAGTGTCAAGGTGATGTCTATAACTGACGTTGGAAATTAATTGGGGCCATTTTGTATTGTGACCCATCCAGATTCTTCACTAACAAGCAGCCCAGGTCCTTTTATGACTGTATACGTTTGGGCCTGGGCTGAAATTGGCAACTGGCCAGTTTTGCTTTGATATAAAATTACCAGTTAGTTTGTTGCAATCTAATAACTGATTACTCGTAATTACATTAGGAATAGCCTTAAAATAAAATGATGAGACGGGCCTCGCCAAAGCAAAAACAAAAATTACAGGGCCCTCAATCAATAATTTCTTACTAAAAAATACTTAGAAATTCGGGAGGGACCGTTTAGCGAATTTCACGGTCTTCCCAAAAGTTAATAAACGCGTAGTCGCTTTAGGCACGAGTGTTAATAATTTTATTTTCCTGAATACGGGTGCACATTTATGTGACCCAAATCCAAATCTCAACGAAGTCGAAGTGTGTTAAAAGCCACGGGCGTACTGGTACGGCGTGGTTCGAGATACATTTTTACGACGTTGTAATTCTTGTAAAATAAATAATAAATAAAATAAAAGCGGGTTATTAATAAAAGGCACATAAAAATAGAACATATATGGAAATCAGATAAAACCAAATACGACAGTTGAGCGACCGTGGTAGAACCACGAAATCCGGGAATGCCTAACACCTTCTCCCAGGTTAACAGAATTCCTTATCCAGATTTCTAGTTCGCGGACTGTTAACAGAGTCATATTTTCCTCAGTTCGGGATTCAACCGGTGACTTGGGACACCATAAATCTTCCAAGTGGCGACTCTGGATAAATAATAATAAATCCCGTTCCGACTGTCCTTTAAGTGAAAAAACTCCTTTACACCTTTCGCGGGGTGTATTAAATCACGTAAAAAGGAGGTGTGACACTCAGCCTCCGAGACAAACCTCCCGAGGTGCTCGATCATTGCCATATAATGATCCATAATCAAGTTTTTTTATCAAACCGTTGAAGATTCAGGCAAACATAATCTCAAAAATCCTTAATGAGGGAAAAATAAAGCCTATATAAAAGGTCGTATCGACCCAAAGCGTAAAAGCCATTGTTGCCAGCTCACATAAAAGCTCGCATCGAGCCAAAGCGTAAGAGCCATTGTTGCCAGCCCACACAAAAGGTCATACCGAATCAATGCGTAAGAGCCTAATGGCCAACTAGAAATTCAAAAACTTGAGGGTTGAATAAGCTCGAACCAATACTCGACTCGAAGACTGAACCCAAAATAGCTGACCAAACGTGCCTAAGAGCATAAGCATAAGAGCTCGAACGCCAGCTTATATTAAAAGGTCGCATCGACCGAGCGTGTATGAGCCTACAGGCCAGCCTAATGAGCCCCATGTCTATACTACGAATCTAAGGATTCCTTTCAACTCAAAGACCAGTTTGTTTGGCTAAAATCAAGGCAAAAAGAAATACAGGAGGAATAAAACCATGATGTTTGAGGAATAAAACCATGATGTTTTCTTTTATACATATACGCGAGAAAATAAAAGCTCCATTTACAACATACTTTGAAAGTACTATACACACAGAAAAGAAATCTACGTCCCCCTTGGGGACTATGGCCCATCGGCCTCATCCTCGCTATCTTAGGCATTAGGTAAAAGGAATTTAGCATCATATTGTTTCGCCTTTGCATGCTTTATCTCTTCCGAGTGGTCGAAGCCCCTGACATGAATTTCCTTGAGGGTTTCCCTCCGAGATTTACAACTCACATACTCCTTATTTCACCTCTCACGGTCGAGAGCCCTTTTCATTTTAGCTCGCATCGGCAGCATCCTTCAAATAGACCGCCACTTTATTGTCAGCCTTTTCAGCTCATTACGGCTTCTGCCCAAGCATCTACAGCCTTGGCCTTTATCTTCAAAAGCTTAGACTCGAGCTTTGTAATCATATCTATTTGAACCAAGACGTTATCACGAGCTAAGAGAAGGTAAGCCTCAAAAGCGGAAGCTTTAGCCAGAGCACCTTTCCCTTCTGAAGCCTGAACGTGTGCCGGAGCCTTCAACTCATCATACTCATGATTGGCTTGGCCAACTTTGCTCCGAAGGCATTCCGGGTCCTCTGTCTTTTCTGCAACTGAAATAAACAAAACATTAGCCTCAGGAGCTAGAAAAAGGAACACACACTCCCTTGAAAAAAAAACTACCTACTCTTTGAGGTAGCTCTCATAATTCAAGCTCCTACTCGCCTTATGCCGTAAGCTTGCCAACTCGACTTCCTTTTCATCATAAAGAAACCTAGGGGCTTTCTCCCCATCCAAAGCTTTCCGCAAACCGGCCTCATGACAAAGTAGCTCGGACTTAAGCTTGTCAAAGGCCTACAAAAAAGGAGCTCAATAAGAAAGGGAAGGCACAAAACTCAAAGGACTGTGCCAAAACTCACCGCAAAGTAGAGCCACTGAGCTTCCTCAAAGGTCAAGTGCACATCTACCAGTCTGGCTCCCTCCGCCTCAGAAGAACCGATCCTGATTGGGACACGATCGCTCAGTGCATTCGGTCCCGGACTTCGGGCATCCATCGAAGTACGTTTGATGGGAGAAAGAATCGACGGCATAGAATCCTCATTACCCAAAATACCTTCGACGGGAAAAGAAGACATCAGTAGGGGCGAAATCGTATTTCCAATGCTAGAGACCATGGGCGCAGCAGGCTCAAACGGTACAACCTCTCCGAGTCCCCGGTCTGGGTTCATCTTGCTTTGAGCATCGTCGCCCTACAAAGGCTTTTCTTGCCTATTATTATCGATATTTAGCCCAGAAGTTGGAGATCTTTCTCCCTCTCTGAGAGGGCACAGTCTCAGCTCAAATGACTCCTCGACGCCTACGATAATTGAATTAGTACGCATAAAAAGGAAATGCCATTCAAAAGGGAGCAAATCACATAGCAGTACTGTGATGATTCGCCTCTCATATATCCATAGACAAAGCTATCCGCTTATGCTCATCATAAGTTGAGTGGGTCGCCCACTACTGAGCCCAATCCGGCAGATCAGGTACCTCGCACGACATCTGTGAAATTGCTGCAAAAGAGGAAAGGAAGGCACATTTACAAAGCCTGAATTTGCAATAATTAAAAATTACAGAGGCATGAGTGTACCACTTACGTGTAAAATTCCATTCCTCGAGAAATGGCTAATCCACTCCCGATCTCTGCCTTCGTCATCATCAACAAACGAAAGGCGTGGTGGAGCAACATCATAGCATTATCAGGTCGCGATGGTGAAAAGGCCGGTACAGCCTGATAAGATGACTGAGCATCAATTCAAGCTCTGCCTTCTCTGAAAAGAACCTCATCAAAAATACTATCCGCCAAAATGACGGATGAACCTGCACCAAGGTAACTTGATACTTTCGACAGAAATCGAGCACAACCCTATCAAAGGGGCCCAACATGAAAGGATACGTGTTCACATTCAAAAACCCCTCGGCATGGTCCGTGATGTTCTCCTCCGGGGAGGGTATCTGTTGTACTACCTTCTCCCCCCATCCACAATCTTTCCTCAACAACTTTAAGGTATGCTCCTGTTGACCCTGAGTATCAGGAGACGTTTCTAACATGAAGTCCCCTTTCGAAGAAAAGTGCCCTGAGGCTGGCTCGCCTGGAATCAGCGGCGCTATGCAACCAGGCGAGAATTGGAGGCAGAACTTTCTCCTCCCTGCCGAATAGAAGCTGATGTAGCAATCATGACTGTGGTTAAACTAGAGAATTAGAGCAAAAATTTGGGCAAGAGTGTCAATACTGAAATGATAGAGGACCTAACGCAGGGAAGAAGGACTACACAAAAGAGGATAACTACTTAGAATGGCGGAATCTTCAAAAAGGGGAAGATGACACTATATATGGGAAAAGCAGTGACTATCTGCCCATCTCAAATAACAATTAGAAATACTGGCTGAAGCTCTTATCGCTTTGAGAAGATGTGCCAGCAGGATCGCCTCGGTCATTTCACAACCATGTCATACATTCGACGCCGCCATACGATATTTTGGGATTAGAGATCCCCGCATCGACCAAGCCTTGAGATGGTGCCCGATCTCGAAGGCCTCCGCCAAATAGAAGAAAGAACCTAAGAATCCATTAATATCATTACAAGTCCTGAGATGATACTTGATCTCGAGTACCTCCGCCAAATAGAAGAAAGGTCCTAAAGAGCCATCAATATCATTACAATTCTCGAGATGATAACTGATCTCGAGAACCTCCACCAAGAAGAAGATAGGCTCCAAAAAGCCAATGACATCATTACAAGTCTCAAGATGGTACCCAATCTCAAGGATCTCCACTAAAAAGGAGATAAGATTTAAAAACCTACTCATATGGGCTCGGCCTTGAGACATCCGAGCAACCCCCACGGGGTCTAAAAGGCCATGTCTCGTACCAAAGGTTCAAAGTCTCGTTCTAAAGGTCCGAAGCCCTACTCTTATTCAACTCAAAGTTGTGGGTCCTGACGACCCGAGTTTGAAAATTCAATACGGGCTCGGTCCAAGGAACGACAAAGGGTGCCACGGGAAATCATGTTAATCAATCAAAAGCAAGAGGATATACTCACGCGTAGGATCAACACTCGCTCTAATCAGTAAAGTGATGCATTCAGATTCTTCACAAATGCAGGCACAGGGAAGTAAAGCATAGATCAGAAGCAAATCAAAGAAATGCCTTTTTTCATTAATAAATGATGATTACAAAAGCCGACGAGGTGTCCTTACATATGATTAAAAAAGCCCACGAGGAGTCCTTACACAGAAACAAAGAAGAAAAAGTATACATATAATAAAAGCCAAAAGTCTAATCTATTCTCGAGGGTGCATCATCGGTGACATCATCTTCAAACACCATCTCCTCGGGGGCCTCATCTCGATCTTCCAAAGCAGCATCTTCAAGGGAAAATATGAAGAAGAGGAAAGTGATGTAGAAGAAGCAGAAAAAGAAGAAGAAAAAGCCGTATCCCGCCAAAGAGCAAAAGCTTTTATTAGGCCGAGAAAACTACAGCCCGATAGAAGACTTGGCGAACGTCGGCCTTACCTGCATAACTACTTCGAGTCCACTTTTTGGGACATTGTGCTGTGCAAGTTAAGTGGCTCGTAGTGCCACTTCACCCCACGAAAAGCAAAATGGATGAAGTGCTACACCATGCTGGAGTAGGGAGGTGAGCAGCGGTGTATAGTCCGAACGCCCTCCCGAGCAGTAGTGTAGAGTCCATATATCCTCCTAAGTCGAAAGAAATCGTCCCCCTATCTCATCGCCTCGATCCAACGATGACTGCAGTAAAAACAACAACAACAACAACAACAACAATGCAAGCCGGTGCAACCTCACTCGATAAGGGAAAACCCTAGGAAAAGGCCATGGCATGACAGATGATAACACCGCCATGCGACCTTAAGGCCGCAGGCCTCAAACATAAAAAATAACAGTGGATGAGGATGAAGAGAAGAAAAAGGGTGAGAGGCTATTAGGGATCACTTGAATGAAGAATTGATTCGAGAAAGCTCCCATTTATAGAAAAAGGGGAGCATAACCTACAAGCAGAATCAATACCCTTTGGAAAACGTAATTGGCGGCGCTATCAATATCTTTGAAAGACGTATCTGTAGAAGCAATCAATACATTTTTGAAAACTGGACTGACGACGATATTATGGCTTTGAAGAATAAAAGTAACAGTGTAGTGAATAATTCTAGAAAAGTGGACTGACAGGACATCTCAGTTATCACAAAGGCTTACATCATCAATATGACATCATCGTGGGAAGTTTGAAGAGATGGATATCAAAGTCATTTCTTATCGTTCCATTCTAAGAAATGCGGGGAACTATCTGTATATGGCAAAATCGGAGGGTTCAATTTCCCGTCGTTACGACACCTCGTAAGCATGTCTCGAAGGCTCGAGACTGCAGCCGAGTTTCCTCCCTTGAGGGTCATCAATGCTCGACCTTAGGGCAGTACAGACCAACGGTTATGGTTAATGTGGGGAGTTCCCAAGGCACGTGACTAGAGCTGACAAAGCCTAGTGGACTAGTCCAAAAATAAATCAAGGCATTAAATGGTTGTACTAACCCATATCTTTGCAATTAATGCATTTGTACTATGTTGGGATTTACCCTCATATATAAGGGGGATCCTTGTTATTTTGTAGATATCTGTTGCTCCATACTAAATATACTAAACATTCTCTCTACTCTCTAGCATATTCTCCTAATCTCATTATTCCATTTATTACTTGTATTCATTATTTTTATTGTGTTCTATTTATTCTTCAACATTTATTGCTTATTATTGATTATAAAGAGACATCATCATAGCTCTCATAACTGTTATCTCCCTCTTGACTGCCCCAAATAGGCCATCCAGCTCGACCTCGAGGCCTTATAAACGGCGGCTCGAGACCCTCGATCTCCAACTATTTGGTTCAATTATTATATTGCCTCTAAGCTATAATTCTGATTTCTAACCCTTTACTTAGCATCCGTTGCTTTACAACTAGCATAAAAATAGATCACATATTTTTAGAACCTCGTAATCAAATTTAATTGTTATTACCATTTTCACGGTAAACAATATCACTATGAAAGATGAATCTGCAACTTCTAAGAAGCCTTCTGTCTTTGATCGACTTGGAAAATCAATTGTGAGGACTTCCGTATTTGAGAGACTGGGTCCATTAAATAAGGGGAACAAGTTCTAGAGAAATTATCAATATACAAGAACACCACTTCACCTGAAATTTAGAAGATCTCTAAGAATTTCCAAAGTCTGGTTCCTTCTAGAATGAGGCGACAAACAAAAAATATGGTTTCATGTAATGAAATACTGAAGGTAAAGCCATTTATTGTGGTCTACACTAGGGAACATGACGAAGACAAAGAAAGTGTGGGTTCCTCGTATCAAGTTACTGCACAAAGCGAGCATGGTATTTCATCTCTAATGGAGGATGACAAGAAATTTGAGAATGTTTTACCATGTTATCATATATCCTTCAATGATGGGGACCCTCAAGAAGATTAAGATGTGAAGGATGCTTTGCCTGAACTTGTAGAAGGGGTAAAGCCAATAGTGGATGCTTTGAAAGAAGAAAATCTTGGAACTAATGAAGAACCGAGGCCCATTTATCTAAGTGCTTTATTAGAAGCCGATGAAGAAAGAACTTATATGGAGTTACTCAATGAGTTTAAGGATGTCTTTGCTTGGAGTTACAAAGATATACCTGGCGTGGACCCTAAAGTAGTGCTCCATCACCTTGCAGTCAAGAATGGAGCTCGTCCTGTCAAGCAAGCTCAAAGGAGCTTTAGGCCGGACTTGGTTCCTTGATTGAAAGTGAATTTAACAAACTTATTGAAGATGGCTTTATTCATGAAGTTAAATATCCAACATGGGTCTCAATTATTGTCCCTGTAAGGAAGAAGAATGGCCAGATTCAGGTGTGCGTTGACTTCAGAGATCTCAACAATGCATGTCCCAAAGATGAATTCCCACTTCTTATTCTAGAGTTCATGATCGATGCCACTACTGGTTATGGGGCGATGCCTTTCATGGACGGTTCACCGTGCTATAACCAAATTTGCATGGCACCAAAAGATGAATAACTTACCGCATTTCGTACCCCTAAGGGTATTTATTGCTATAAGGTAATGCCTTTTAGCTTAAAGAACACTGGTGCAACTTAACAAAGGGCTATGCAGAATATCTTTAATGATATTCTCCACAGGAATGTCAAATTCTATGTGGACAACTTGGTAATAAAATCAAGAACGAGGGGAAACCACCTGAAAAACCTGAGAATGGTATTTGATTTGCTCCGGAGTTACCAACTTAGGATGAATCCATTGAAATGTGCCTTTGGAGTTACTTTTAGAAAGTTCCTTGGTTTCATTATCCGACATCGAAGGATCGAAATTGATCAAGCCATAGTGGATTCCATTTTTAAAATGACTGAGCCTCGCGATATTCATGAATTGAAAAGTCTGCAAAAGCTAGCATAACTTAGGAGATTCATCTCAAGACTAGATGAGAGGTTTCAACCATTTAGTGGCCTCATGAATAAAGGCATTTTCCTTTTAAGTGGAACCAAGCTTTTAGCAATGCCTTTGAAAACATCAAAACTTACTTGATGAAGCTTCCAGTTTTGGTAGCCCCTATAACTGGAAAGCCGTTGATATTATATATTTTAGCACAAGAAAGATCTGTTGGAGCAGTATTGGCCCAAGAAAATAGTGAAGGTAAAAAAAAACTCTCTTTACTACTTGAGCAGGATGATGACACCAAATGAATTGAATTATTCGCCAATTGAAAAATTGTGTTTGGAGCTATTCTTGTCAATTCAAAAAGTTGAAGAACTAATTTCAAGCTCATGTTGTTCTTCTTGTTCCTAAAGCGAATCCCATCAAGTTCGTGATGTTGAAACCTGCTCTTAGTGATCGACTAGCGAGATGATACCTCCAATTTCAACAATTTGAGATTGTGTACATCCCTCAAAAGGCTGTAAAAGGATACGCATTGACAGACTTCTTGGCATATCATCTGATACCTGATGACTAGGAACTAACTGATAAAGACGCAATGGTGTAAGGCCCCGTAAATTTTTGCCTAAAAACTCAGATTCCTAAGTAGGAGTAGGGGTTAATATTAGTAGAAATTCTTCGCGGATCGCAAGCTCACTGCGTTTCAGACCTTTTTGATTTAACAATACGCTGGGGATTTGAAGAAAATATTTTTGCAGAAGTAGGCATTTCGGCGGCCCATTATGCGGCCGCATAATCACTCTGCGGCCCGCAGAGTGAAGCAGTCTTTTTGGCTAATTTTGAGGTCAGTTACGCGACTAATTATGTGACCACATATCCATTTAGCGGGCCGCACTTTGGTCGTATAATCGTCCTTTAACTTTTGCGAAGGGAGGTTCTACGGCGTATTATGCGACCACAAAACAGGTCTATGGGCCGCATACCGGCCGCAGAGCGAGGCAGACCAGCCCAGTTCCCCGGGCCACTTTTAGTTGTCATTTTCGAACCACATAACCATTATGTGGTCGCATATGTGACCACAGAACCTGTTCCGGAGCTTCATTTTTGGAGTTTTAAAACCCGACCCAACTTCATTAAAATAGATGAAAGGGCCATTCTTATCTAGTTTATGATATCTTTAGAGAGAGAGAGAGAGAGAGAGAGAGAGAGAGAGAGAGAGAGAGAGAAAGAGAGAGAGAGAGAGAGTAGTAGAAAGATAAGGTGATATTCATAAAATTTACTCTTCAATTCTTTCTTAAAACCTTATCAAGAAAGGCACCTAGATCTTCTTCCTAAGAGGTAAGATTCTATTACTGAAACTCTTAATTTCAAAATGTAACTAGAATAGGCCATTAATAAAGGTAATTCATGGGGATGTGAGTACTTACCTTGCATGCATGTATTCTTAAGATATGTGGGAAGGTTTTGAGTAAAAGATGGAAAAAAATGGGGTGTGGGTTGGTGTAGTGTTTCATAAAAAAGGCCATGAGACCTTAATACATACAAAGTGTTTGATAGAATGCTCAAGTGAGCTAGAATTTTGATCGTTTTCCTAATTTTGAGTTCAATTTTGCTATATTATTAAATATATTGAAGTTGCTAAATTCCGGATCATCTTAAGGTTTTAAGAGGCTCAATTGAGGTATATATGGCTAAAACCCCTTCTTCTTAGAATTGAAACCCCTGGTGTTCGTGTAATTGGTGTAAGTCCCTAAATTGATCATACTAGAATTGACTATACCAAATGTGTTGTGTTGAATGATATAAGTTAAATATTCGTACTAAATGTTTATCATGCCATCTTTCCCTTCGAGGATATTTTTAAAAATGTGGAATATGTGTTAAGAAAGGTTAAGTCTTCATGTCAAAAATCGAATAAGGTTGTTATGCTAATTTGTATGAAAGGCCTCTATGTGCTTAAGATTTTCCAAGTCTTTCCCTTATGTGTACAAATGCCTTATATGATTGGCCTTATTGTTGTTGATGATAATGTTATTGAATGTATAAAAAAGGTAAACTTGAGCTGTAATCCAAGTGCCAAGAACGACTTAATAAATGAGGCTACTCATGCCAATGCATTGAAAGATGGGAAAGAAATGTGAAGTGAGATTATTGATTGGAAGGATGATGTCTCAAGTGATATGTCCTAGCCTATCGGGCCGTGGTCGGACGCCATGACGCACACATGGCGGTAAATATGCTGGAGAGGATGATTGAAATTGTGGATGTAGTTTGATATCTCAAATGAGATGACCCAGCCGATTAGGTTGAGATCGAACTCCATGTAAAAACACGGTGGTATTGTGGATTGTGACACATGGAACTAAAGATTATCCAACCTAATAAGATGGAAATGATTAACAACTTATGTGACCCGTACTTGATTTTTAGTATTGTTTGAAGCTCTTATTGAACTTATGACTATTTTTCCACTTGTACTATTGTTCATTCTATTGAGTTGGTGTTTTAGCTTTACATACTTGTCCTATTAGACAGTACGAATGTCCTTTTTGCCAGGGGTGCTTCATCTTTAAATGGGTGTAGGTGGTTCTATAGCAGACAGTGTTGATCGCAGCTAGTGGTGCATCCTTTTCTCAGCAGTCTTGGTGAGCTCCATTTCATCTTGGGGTCATGTATTGTATTTCTTGTTCATATCTTTACCACTTTTTGAGGTAGTCGGGGCCTTATCGACGATATTATCATAACTATCTTCTATATCTTTAGAGGCTCTATAGACATTACGTGGGTTGTGTATGGGCGCTAGAAATGTCAGACGGATTATGTTGTGTTTTGGACTCTTGTTCTACTAAGTAGGAAAGGGTATGTATTTTGGGAACTTAACAATGATGTAGAGAAATGAAATAAAATTAATTAGTAATGTTTGAATATGTGATCTTTCCATCGTTTAACTAATAGTAACGCGCCTTCTTTTGATTATAAGCGAGTTGGGTCAGAAGTGTCTAACAGGCTTGCTCGGCCGGGTTCACTAAGTTGAGCGCGGGGTGTGCTCTCTGAGGTTTGGGCATGACAAATGGTCATTGAAGTACAACTCCATGGAAGATGTACTTTGATGGTGCTTCACATTGCGGAGGAGCCAGTGCTGGCATTGTATTCGTCACTCCTCAAGGTGAGGTTCTACCCTACTATTTTACATTGAAACAGCTGTGCTCCAACCATTGCCTAATATCAAGCACTAATACTTGGTCTTTAAATGGCTGTTGAAATAAAGCGATTGCAATTGCAAGTCTTTGGTGACTCTCAGTTGCTGATCAACCAGCTTTTAGCTAGTTACGAGGTCAAGAAACCTAAACTATGCCCATATCATGATTATGCTAAGCAATTTAAGGGGTGGGTTGGTGATGTGACTATTCATCATGTACCTAGGAAAGAAAACAAGAAGGCTGATGCTTTAGCTGCCTTAGCTTCATCGTTAACCCTGCCTGATCAAGAGCAAGTTATTGTCTGCCAGAAATGGGTAGTACCGCCGCTAAATGAGGGTGAAAATGATGAAAATGAACTCGAGAATCTTGTCGCTGTTTCTGAAGCTGAGAAGGAAGAATGACGACAACCCATTATTGATTACTTGAGCTATGAGATACTTCCAGAAAATCTGCGGAGAAGGGCTGAAATCCGCCATCGTGCACCTCGCTTTCTTTAATACAAAGATACCGTATATAGAAGATCATTAGAGGGAGTACTCTTGCGATGCTTAGTGGAAGATGAAGCACTCCAAGATTTGCAAGAAGCATTCTGGGTATGAGGATCATATCAGTCTGGACCAAAGCTCCACTTTCATATAAAAAGGCTGTGATATTATTGACCGAAAATGGTAAAAGATTGCTTGGGCTATGCTCGAAGATACAAGGCTTGCCAATTCTATGCAAATTTTATTCATCAGCCTCCCGAAGTGTTGCACCTGACTGTTGCATCCTATTCATTTGATGCTTGGGGATTGGATGTTGTTGGATCACTACCAAGTCCTCTGGTGGGCACCTATATATCTTGGCTGCAACTGACTACTTCTCAAAATGGACTAAGGTTATTCTCTTAAGGAGGTGGAGAAGGAAAATGTTCCAAGTTTCATCCGAGTAAACATAATCTATCGCTTTGGCATTCCTCATTAAATAATAATGGATAATGGAAATCCATTTGATAATAGGTTGATGAACAAGATTTGTGACCTCTTTGGCTTCAAGCAACATAACTCTTCGATGTAAAATGCTGCCGCCAATGGTCTAGCTTGGGCATTCAACAAGACTCTATGCAATTTGTTAAAAAAAGTCGTCTCCAAATTCAAACGAGAATGGAATGACCGTATGGAAGAAGCTCTGTGGGGATATAGACGACTCACTGCATGCCAACACATGCTACCCCTTATTCACTCGTTTATGGAGTCGAAACCGTCTTGCCACTCGAGTGTCAAATACCTTCATTACAATTAGCTATTCAAGAAGGGATCACTGATGAAGAAAATGCTCGACTTCCAATAGCAGAGTTGGAGGCTCTTGATGAGAAGAAGTTGGAATCTCAACAGAGTCTTAAATGTTGTCAAGCTCGATTGTCTCGCGCCTTCAATAAAAGAGTTCGCCCAATATCCTTTCAAGTAGGAGATCAAGTCCTCTCCATATGAAGATCTATTATTACTTCTCATAAACCTGTAGGGAAGTTCACTTCCAAATGGGAAGGGCCATATGTCATAGAAGAAGCTTACTCAAGTGGGCCTTACAAGCTGGTTGATGCAGACGGTATGAGAATCGGCCCTATCAATGGCAAGTTTTTGAAGAAGTATTATCCATGAAGTTGCAACGCTCCTTAATGCACGAGCCTAAACTGCATGTTCCTACGCTCCTGTCCCGCATGAGTATAAACGATGTACGACCCAAACAAAAAAAGAGTCCGCTAGAATAAAAATCTCAAAAGAGGCGGCCTAGAAAAAAGTTAGGACATAATAAGAAAAAAAGTCCTCTGGGTTAAAAACCTCGAAAGCCTCGAAAGCGGTAGTTTAATGCTTCTATGATCAAGTAGATATCAGCTGAAGCAGTTTGTCTTCGAGTAAAATACACTCCTATGTCTCCTGAAAGCTGTCTTATATAATTGTCCACTATGGTCTTGAAAAGTTTCCTGGTACAAGTCTAAGTTCTATTTAATTTTTTGGCAAGATAATTAAGACTAGCTGGTGCATTTGTTTCCAGTCATACATGGATGGGGATCTTGGGCAATATTGGTTCAAGTGCCAAGAATTAGATGCCTACGTACTGTTGGTATTATTTCTACAAGAATATGAACTAATATCAAAAGTCTCAAGTATTGTAGGGACAATTTTTATTCGATTCAAACTCTAAATTCAATGCTCCATTAATACTTCAAGTCAAGTCTATTCTTTAAAAGTTTATACACTCGACAAGTCTTGAAGTAGGGGGCATTTATAGATATATAAATTTTATTGGAATTAAATTCATAAATTAATTGGGATTAAATTTTAAATTCAAGATATATTGGTCCAAATAAATATTATGGGCTAATATAGTTGAATTAATTATATAACCCAATATATATGGATTAAATGAATAAGTCCTAATCCGTAGAGCTAGCCCATTTAATTGGGTTAAAGTGATAAGCCAACTTCATTAAGTCCAACATATCAACTTCCTAGAGACCCAGTTTGGTGCCACATGTCAAATGACGTGGCACGCCAAGTCAAACAGAAGAGCCTATGGGATCATGCCACGTGTCAAAATGACAAGGCATGCCAAGTCACATTAAAATGCCAATGAAATTGCGCTATGTGTGCAAGTGACATGTTCTGGCCAATCAAATGCAGCCTTGTCACACTTCAATTTGGTTGATAAAAAAAACTTTGCTCATATCATAACTCTTCCCTCCCGCAACTATAAATAGGGGTCTTCATAACTCAAAAAACACACCAGAAGTTATAACAAGAAGCAAGAGAGTGCTCGTGGATCAAACGCCACGAATTTCTCTACAAGTTTCAAGATTCAAGCAATCAAGTTCAAGTTCAAGAAATCAAATTGAAGCTCAAGAGCGAAGAACAAATCAAGATTCAAAGAGTACAAGTTTAAATCAAAGTTCGTGGTAATTGAATCCAAGATCATCGTCCGTGGCAACAAATATAGATTCAAGATCAAGCTCAAGGGCCGTTGAATTTATTTACTATTGGAAAGAAGAATCAGAGGATTCATAGAGATTGTACACTCATATTATTTGAAATCAAATACTACGATTATTGCGATATTCGGTCTCGATTACTTTCTTGATGCAAATTTTATATTATCCTTCAACTTGATATAGTCAATTGTGTATAAACTAGTTGTAAGTTCAATACGATATTTTGTTATTTTGATATTTTGATAACAAATAGGAGGAGGAAGTAATCTTCGAAGTCAAGATCAAGAATGGACATGAGCTGAAAGCTACGTACACATTCAAACTCTTCGAGAAGAAGTTAATAGTTCCTTTTGGAGTTGTATTGTATGACTAAATGACAGGAGTTGTATTGTATGACTAAATGACAAATCAGTTGTATCCTAGGAGAGTCCGAATGCAATCATGTTTGAAGGATAAAATTGGGAACCTGACCTCAAATATTTGAAGCCATCCATATTGTCTTACTGAACTACACCCACTCATTCAGTCACTTGCACTAACAGACAGTTTTGAAATTTGCAACAAATGAAAGAAACGAGTGTTCCACGTGCAACAGTTTCAGAAATAGGAATCTTGAATATTTAGGTCTCATTTGTATTTTTTAAGATTAAGACGTTTGAATATTATGTTTTGTATCTTGTTTTTTGTTTTAATAAACTCTGTCACGCACGAAGACCCCTAGCGAAATGTTATTCACCTTTTTTACTTCTTAAAAATAAATTTTATATTGCATAAAATCATAATTAAATAAATTTTCCTAATATGTAGAATTTTGAAGTCTTACTAATTCTTTTTAACTCTTTCCTTATTTGAACTATGTAAGAATTCCTAATATTTAAGAATTTAAAATTCATTTATAGAATTCCTTTTTCTTATTTGAACTATGTACTAATAAATATTCCAGTATTAAACAAAACTTCTATTTAGTAATAATTTGGAGCATATTTTATGGAACAATTTATTTTCGGTCTTTCAGTAACACACAACTTCTATTCTACTTCTTTATTTGTCTTTTTATTTTGGTGTTGGTTCAAGCCATTTCCTATAACAATTACATAATTAAAGATTAATGTTATGTCACGACCCAAATTTCCATCTGTTAGGTATCGTGATCGCATTTAGTCTTAGGGACTAGGTAAGCCTAACTTTAAATGAAATAACGACAATATTTAAATAACATCTAACAATTTGAAATAGAACCAAAACCGGGAGTATAAGTCATAAGCTCTACAGAATTTGCTAGAATACCTCTAGAATATAACTAGCTCGAAATAAGAGTGAACAGTGTAAATACAAAATAAGAAGGTGACTCCGAAGCCTGCGAACGCAACAACAGGTTTACCTTGAGTCTCCGCGGCAACGATCCGCATAGCTACTAACGATCGAATCCTGGATCTGCTCCAAAATCGCGCAGAAGCATAGTATGAATACACCACAGCGGTACTCAGTAAGTATAAAGATTAACCTCAGTGGAGTAGTGACGAGGAACAGTCAAAACACCTACTGGACTAATAACCTGAACAAGTATAGGTAGAAACAACGGAGTACGATATTTATATAAAGACTACGCATAATGACAACGATACGGTAATTGCAGTAAGTAAAGGAAATCAACAGCAAACAACAAAATACCATAATAATAAACAAGTAGAATGAGTAGAACACAGTTTAGATCCGGTGATCACAGATAAAGGAAAAATAAGTAACAACTTAACAAAAACAATCGCTTTCACACCAGGTTTTAGCCAATAACCATCACGAGTTACCCAACCTCAGAATAATCACAACTCATGGGTACAAATTCCGAAATCCTAAAAACTTACCAATTTAATACTCAACAATATCAAGATCCATCCTCTTAACCGATAGGAATGAGTAGCTACGTGTATGCTTGTGCCAGTGTTCTAACATAATTCATGTCGGCTAGTAAGTATAGAAGAAGAAACGGACAAAACGTAGAATGTTGTTCCACAATTTCTACGAAATAGAACTCACACAAATAAGTGCACCACAACACAAATATTAACAACAAGAATGCCCCCAGGCCATCACAAGTCATCACAAATCAATTCCTAACACATGCCATATTGTCTCGCCATGTGTGCAATAATAATAAATTAAGTGCCCGCCTTGTCTCGCCACACGTGCATAATAATGTTCCAACCTTGTCTCGCC
>MU702021.1:49399-89500 GCA_026770625.1 Nicotiana glauca | reverse complement strand
CCCCACCAAAAAAAAAAAATTTATATATATATATATATATTAACCGCCTTGTCACACCGCATGTTCCAATATCAAAAGTAACCATAGCACAGAAGAACCTAACACCCGCGTAACAGAAACCTCGTGCATCACAATAACAACAACCGCATGGCAGAAATTTTACACATCACAACAATAATACAACAACAACAATGACAATAAATGCAAGAGTACGGCAAGTAAAACAATTCAAAAACTTTCGATCACAAAGAAATGGTAGAACTAGTTCATAAGGAAGAATCACAATAGAGAATACTGGCGTAATAAGAACAGCTCAACAAGGGAGAAAATAATATGTAACAACGATCCCACAATATATAGTTCAACAACCAGGGAGCTAACACGAGTCAAATAATTTCAAATATGGACATGTCAACTAAGATATAGGATATCTAAACTTCTTTTAAGGTTGGGAGATTACGAAGAAGACACATAATTCAATTACGGATAAGCAGCGGAAAGATAATCATAACCTCAATTAAGACTAAATAATTACAGGAGAGATAATAATATCAAATAAAGATAAGCAGTTATAAAAGATAGCAGGACAATAAAAAAGATAAAAATCTTCAATTAAGTCAAATAAGAGTCAAATAGGTAATAAGAGTGAATCATAAAGCAATTAATTTCAATTAAAAAATATAGAGGTGAAACTACTAAATAGGAAACTCAATCATATCAAGAGCAACTTCATATTTAGTGAATATAAGGATCTAAGAACTCTAAAATGCCAACTTTCCATAAATAAGTTCGAGCACGTACTGCCTAGGACTTCCGAACCTGCGGACAAATAAGCGCATCTGCATTGTCGCATTTGCGGACAGACGTTCGCATTTGTGAACTTGACTTACTAGACCTAGGTCCGCATCTGCGAACAATATAGCTGCACCAGCGGTGCCGCAGAAGCGATGACAGGAGCGTAGAAGTGGACTCCTTCACATATGCGATCTCTCAACCGCATAAGCGGCCTTCGCACCTGCGCCACCATCCGCAGAAGCGAGCTGGATCCCAGGCCTCAACGATCGTAGAAGAGACCAAGATCACACAGAAGCGAAGCCACACCTGCGCTCTAAAGTGTCGCAGGTGCGAAAATACCAGAACCAGACCTGTTCGAAACTATGAAAAACATCTAAAACTCGTTTTAAACATGCTCGAAGCCTCCGGGACCCCGTCCAAGCATACTAAAAAGTTCCGTAACCTAACACGAACTTGCTCGAGGTCACAAATCACATCAAACAATTCCGAAACTACGAATCCCACCATGAATCGAACTTATGAACTTTCAAATCTTCCAACTTCTAAAACTCTTGTCGAAACCTATCAAATCAACCCGCAACGACGCCAAATTTTGCAGACAAGTCCCAAATGACATAATGGAGCTATTCCAACTCTCGGGATAACATTCCAACCCCGATGTCATAAAAGTCAACTATTGGTCAAACTTCTCCATCTTCCAAACTTCAACTTTTCCATCTTTCGCTGAAATGCTTCAAATTACCCTACGGACCTCCAAATCCAAATTCGGATGCATGCCTAAGTTCAAAATCACCATACAAAGTTGTTGGAATCATCCGGAACCCATTCCGGAGCCATTTACATAAAAGTCAAATTTCGGTTAATCCTTACAACTTAAGCTTCCGAAACTAAAATCTTTCTTCCAATTTGACTCCGAATCATCTAGTAACTGAATTCGACCAGGCACGCAAGTCAATACACATAATACGAAGCTACTCAAGACCTTATGCCACTGAATAGAACTTAAATTCTTAAAATGACCAGTCGGGTCGGTACATCCTCCCCCTCTTAAAATAAACGTTCGTCCTCGAACGTGCTAATATTCACCTGAAGTCATCAAATCACTGAATGCACACATCCAACATATACCAGCAGGTGACCCCAAGTCACCCCAATCCACATAATCCTGACGAGACCATCCCTACTGTAATTTATTCCTTTTACCAATACCAACAAGCCTTAGAGTTAAAATTCTCACATTCTGTTCATATCCAAACGATTCGCTTCTTACAATCACACCCGGTTTAGTCTCAACCAGCGGTGACAACTTATTCCTATGCCTGGAAGGTACAACCACACAACATGACTTACCACACATAGTCCCATAATAATATTTTTGATCACAATAGTTGCCCGAAATCAAACCCAGCACCGACAACTAGCCTCATATCCATTGGAACTATGTTTTAAACCTCCACAATACTAATACTGATGCAAGGAACATGAATACCGCATTAGTATACACCCAAATCAACAGTTCACAACTAACACCACCGGATACACACCACCGGATACCCCAGTTCAAATACATCAAATCACATAAAATTGCTAGGGTCCCACCATCAACTCTGAATCACAAGTAGAATATGCATTAAACCAATTGAAACCTTCCATTAGATCAATTCCATCAAAAAATTATAGCAAGTACTGTCTCTCATACCAGCAGAGCATCTAAATCACAGATCATAACCAAATTACTCAGGAACCACATCAAAATCGACCGTAATGGACAATAGAAATTCACTACTAGTCTCATAATCTATCAATCAATAATGAATAAAAACAAATGATAGACACGACTACCACTCCTGGAATCTCTCAACTGGGTAAACACAAAAACATAATACTAAGTCATGAACTCACCCCTAAGTGGAGCAACAAATAGGGAAACTTACCCCGATAAGCAGAACTGAAACAAAATATACGGATGGTGCTCCTCTATAACAATGGAAAGCAAACATGTATGACATTATCAAGCGCAACGACCTCAAGCCTACTATATCAAACACATCAATGGGCCAGGCCTCCCCCTTTTGGGCGCCCTCTACTCGCCTGAATACCTCACTGTAGCACATCTGTTTGGAGACTAGGACAATCTCACACCATGCGACTGTTGTCCCCGTACTCAAACCAACCTCTCTGCTGACGTGGCTTTGAGAACTATGCGGTACAGGTACCCTGATAGACTTGACTACCTGATACACCGTGCGAAGCCTAAAGCTTTGAACTACCTGACTCATAAAATCTATACCATGTCGTACCCAGCCTCCAAAATAAGGACCAGTGGATCTCTCCGACTTACAAGGCCTTTTAGCCTCTCTATACTCTCTCTCCTAATCTAGTTTGTCCTCTCTCTCCTGGCCCATCCTGTCCTCTCTCTCCTATTCCCACATGCCCTCTATCTAGCAAGCGATCCCTACCACCTGCTGAAATGAAGCATCCGACTCCAACTCCGGAGCCATGCTAAACCGAATATCATGACTGAGCCCCTCTATGAATCTATGGACACACTCTCTAACTATAGCGACCAAAGAAGGTGCATGTCTAGCCAAATAACTAAATCTAACGGCATACTTTGATACTGACATAATGCCCTAGTACAACTGCTCAAACTCCATGTGCCATGCATTCTGAAGGGACTGAGGTACAAGCTCTCTCAAGAACATATTTGAAAATTGAACCCATGTAAGTGAAGCTGCATTGGCCGGGCTACCCAACTGATACGCCCACCACCACTGATAAGCCACTCCCTTAAGTTAGAACATAGTAAAAACAACGTCACTCATCTCTACAATACCCGTAGTGCAAAGAATGCAATAGCACTTCTCCAAAAAATTTATGCACCCACTAGAGCCAAACAAGTGAAAGTAGGAGGGTCCTATTTGAACCTTCCAAGTCTAAGCTGCTCTTTCTCAGATGCTGTTGCCCTGACCACGAGCTCAACTGGGACAAGAGGGTGTGTCGCCATGACACCTGGAACCTGACTAACGTGAACTCGCTGCTTTAGAGTGTCAGCGGGAGTCTGAGTTCTTCCCCCGATCTGTGAAGTAGCTGGTGCAACCAGAATCAACCCTACTTGAGCCAATGTACCAAACATGCTTTGGAACTATGCTAAAGTATCAAGTCTAGGGGTAATAGCAGGTGCCTCCAGTCCTGTCCCCCAATTAGAGCTACTAGCAGCTCCTCAACTGCTGCTCTGGTAGGTGCTCTAGTTGTAGCACGTGATCCTCGCCGTCCTCTGCCTCTTGTGACACTTGCTCCAGGAGCAGCATCATCAATACCTGTAGCTCGTGTTCTCATCATCTGTGAGAGGACAGAATGATAAAAGTTCAAACGCTGCGATCAAAAAGCTAGCACGATAGGAATGAAAGAAGTGAGATTGTCATAATAGTTCTGTAGCCTCTCAAAGATAAGTACAAACGTCTTTTTACCGATCCGCAAGACTCTACTAAACTCGCTTATGACTCGTAGCACCTATGAACCTAGAGCTCTAATATCAACTTGTCACAACCCAAAATTTCCTCCATTGGGTATCGTGATGGCACCTAGTCTTAGGGACTAGGTAAGCTTAACCTTAAATGAAACAATAACAATATTTAAATAAAATCTAACAATTTGAAATAGAAATTTCTTTAAAATTTAAAACTCAAAAACCCGCACTACAAGTCATAAGCTCTACAGAGTTTGCTAGAAAACCTCTAGAATACAGCTGTCTCGAAATAAGAGTGCACTGTAAATACAAAATAAGAAGGTAACTCCGAAGCCTGCAAACGCAACAAAAGGTTTACCTTGATTCTCCACAGCAATGATTCGCATAGCTAATAACGATGAAATATCTAGATCTGCACAAAAATTATGCAGAAGCATAGTATGAGTACGCCACAGCGGTGCCCAATAAGTATCAAGACTAACATCAGTGGAGTAGTGACGAGGAACAGTCAAGACACCTACTGGACCAATAACTTGAACAAGTATAATGGTCGAAAAAATGGAGTATGATATCTATATAAATACTACGCATAATGAAAACGATACGGTAATTGCAGTAAGTAAAGGAAAGAAACAACTAACAGTGGAATACCATAACAATAAGCAAGTAGAATGAGCGGAACACAATTTAGATCCGATGATCACAAATAAAGGAAAAACAACTAACAACTTAACAAAAATGACCGCTTTCACACCAGGTTTTAGACAATAACCATCACGAGGTGCCGAACCTCAAAATAGTCACAACTCACGGGTAAAACTTCCGGAACCCTAAACACCAGGCGTCTTGTGCACTCTTTACCAATTTAATACCCAACAATATCAAGATCCTTCCTCTTAACTGATAGGAGTGAGTAGCTATGAGTATTGTGCCAGTGTTCTAACATAGTTCATGCCAGCTAGTAAGTATTAAAGAAGAAACGGATAACATGTAGAATGTTTTCCACAATTTACACGAAATAGAATTCACACAGATAAGTGCACCACAAAAAAAATATCAATAACAAGAATACCCCCAGGCCATCACAAATCAATCACTGACACATTCCACCTTGTCTCGCCACGTGTTCAATAACAATAAAGTAAGTGCCCGCCTTGTCTTGCCATACGTGCATAATAATGTTCCCACCTTGTCTCGCCACATGCGTAGCCTATACATACACACACACACACACACACACACACACACATATATATCCCGCATTGTCACGCTGCATGTGCAAATTTCAAAAGTTACCATAGCACTACAGAACCTCATGCAACCCAATAACACCTGCACAGCAGAAACCTCATCATCATAATTACAATAACAACATGACAGAAATCTTGTACATCACAATAACAATAAAAAAGCAACAATGACGATAAATACAAGAGTATGACAAGTAGATCAACTCAAAAACTTCCGATCACAAAGAAATAATAGAACTAGTTCATAAGGAAAAACCACAATAGAGAATACTAGGCATAATAAGCACAACTGACAAGGGAGAAAATAATATGTAACAACGATCCCGCAATATACAGTTCAACAACTAGGGAGCTAACACGAGTCAACTAATTTCAAATAACGACATGCCAACTAAGATATAGGATATCTAAACTTCTTTTAAGGTTGGGTGATTATGAAGAAGACACACAATTCAATTAAGGATAACCAGCGGAAAGATAAACATAAACCTAAATTAAGACTAAACAATTACAGGAGAGATAATAATAATAATTTAAAATAAGATAAGTAGTTATAGAAAGATAGCATGATAATAAAAGAGGTATAAATCTTCAGTTAAGTCAAATAGGTAATAAGAGGGAATCATAAAGTAATTAATTCCAATTAAAAAATGTAGAGGTGAAACTACTAAATAGGAAACTCAATCATATCAAGAACAACTTCATATTTAGTGAATACAAGGATCTAAGAACCCTAAAATGCCAACTTTCCACAATAAGTTCGAGCACGTACTCGTCACCTAGCGTACACGGACTACAATTAGCATAGAAGACTCAATTCATTAAGGGATAGTTTTCCCACACAATGTTAGGCAAGATACTTACCTCAAAGAAGACAAACCGATACTCAAAATGAACTTCTTGGTTGAGATGACCTACGGACGGCCCAAATCTTATCAAAATAACTTCAGAGGTTAGTTCGTGCATTCTGGCACCATCAGCATATTCCACAAGATCCAAGTGCCCTCTACCTCCTCCTCCTCCGAGTCCTGTCCGGAACAAGAACAAAGGACGAATGGAAAACACAAGTGCTAGAAAGGAGATTGAAAGGGAGGAAACCTCTCAGGGTACCCCGATTGCTAAAGGAACTGCTGCTCATCTTAAGCAGAAATTGTTGAAATTCCAGGAAGAGTTGGACCAAGTTCGGAACTTGGCAAGCCTATCATTCTCTCTTGCTACTCCTGATATTAACACACAAAACCCCGTACCTCCACAAAACACCCCATAACCACAGATACAACCCACTCACTGCAACACATGCCACACTCCAAATAACACTCCACTACTCATTCCCGAGCCACTGAACACCACAAATGACCATCTCTACAACACTCCTATTTTTGTGGATACTGTACCCCAGTACACCCAACCAATTTCAAATGCACCTCAGTCTGATGACATGGACTCCCTCATCAGGAACTTAGCGGTAGAGCTCAAGAAATTAACCAGCGGAGTTCAGGGCGTGGAAGGTAACAAAGGCATTGAAGGATTGAATTACGAGGACTTGTGCATTCAACCAGATGTTGAACTTCCGGAGGGGTACAAACCTCCCAAGTTCAAAATGTTTGATGTAATAGGAGATCCTAGAGTCCACCTGAGAACCTATTGCGATAAGCTAGTGGGGGTCGAAAGAGATGAGAAGATCAGTATGAAGCTCTTCATGAGGAGCTTAAAGGGGGATGCACTATCCTGGTACATCAGTCAAGACCCCAAGAAATAGACGAGTTGGGTAGGTATGGTATCAGACTTCATGGATAGATTCCCGTTTAATACAGAGAACACACTAGATGTATTCTAACATACATAATTTGAAGAAGAAACCCACCGAAACATTCCGCGAGTACGCTACTCGTTGGAGGTCAGAAGCTGCAAAGGTCAGGCTGGCCCTAGAAGAATAACAAATGAATAGATTCTTCGTTCGGGCTCAGGATCCCCAATATTACGAGAGGTTGATGTTGATCGAGGGCCAAAAGTTTTCTGATATTATCAAACTCGGAGAAAGAATCGAAGAGGGCATCAAGAATGGTATGGTTACAAATCTTGAAGCATTGCAAGCCACTAATAAGGCTTTACAAACTGGTGGCACGTCCAAGAAGAAAGATGTGAGATCCGTGATGGTCGCACAGGGAGCCAAATCACCACCAAAGTACCACACTTACCCATCATCTCCACTTACATATCAGCCTATCCCAAATTACCAAGCACCCGCTACCTCCTATCCACCTCCCGTTTACCAGTCCTCTCCACCTCTCACATATCAACCCACCTCACCCAGATACTTTCAACCAGCACCAGTTTACCAAGCTTATAATACTCAATCCTCTCACTACCAATCACCACCCACCCGTTAAAATTTTCCAAGACCCAGACCAAATTTTGACCGTAAACCTCCCAGATAATACACAGCCATCGTAGAACCAATTGACCAGCTATATGAAAGACTTAAAGCTGCTGGTTACGTCACCCCCATCCCAGCCAAAGCTCCAGAAAATCCCTCACAGTGGGTCAACCCCAATAAGACCTGTGCGTACCACTCCGGCATGAAGGGACACACCCTTGACGAATGCCGTTCATTAAAAGACAAGATTCAGACCCTGATCGATAATCTCCTAATGTTCTTAATAACCCCTTGCCTGACCACAAAGGTGGAGACATTCATATGATCGAGATCGAGGATGATTGGGACCCTAAAGGGTCGATAGGTTTGATTGCTGAAGGGGATGAACCAAAGAAGCCGGCAATTACCCTTAGCCCAATTGTTGTGCAGAATCATCCCTCCATGGACGACGAAGTAAATATGTCTGTACCGCTTGAATTTGAAGTGCCTTCTTCTGCAAAGGCGTCTGGGCCAATCGATGTTGAATTTGGAGTTCTAAAGGCACCTTTTGAAGTTGCTGTGTCACCACAAAGGGTACCTATTCTAGTAGCAATGACTGACATATCACCATTCCACTCAAACGCCATACCATGGGATTACACTGCCGAAGCTAGGAGGAAAGAAAAGACCCAGACAGGAGAAACGATTGCCGCTCAAGGAATGACTAGAACATGGAGGGTCTACACCCTAGAGCACCTAGCTGAGTCCGGTAAGAAAGCTCCGGGGCATCCCATTGAGATAGGACTTGACGATCTTTGGAGGAAAATACAGTCTAAGAATTACTCGATCGCTGAACAGTTGAATAAAATACCGGCACAGATATCTATCCTGGCTCTTCTGCAAAGTTCAGATGCTCACATGAATGCCTTAATGAAGATACTGAGTGAAGCCTATGTGCCCAGCAATATAACCGGGGTGAGATGGAAAATATGGTGGGGCAAGTGCTGGAGAGTCACAAAATAACCTTCCACGAAGACGAATTGCCGCCAGAGGTTTTGGGACATAACAAGGCACTGCACATCACCGTGCAATGCGAAGATTATTTCATCACCAGAGTTCTGATCGATGGAGGATCGAGCCTCAACATCTGCCCTCTTTTAACTCTCAGAACTCTAGGGAAAGGCCTACACGAGATCAAAGACGGGGCTATCAATGTCAAAGCCTTCGATGGGTCCCAGAGATCTACTATAGGAGAAACCAGCCTGTGCTTGCAAATGGGACCAACATGGTTAGACGTCGACTTCCAAGTGATAGACGTCCTGGCATCCTACAACTTGCTGTTAGGATGCCCCTGGATCCATGCTGCCGGAGCCATAGCATCGACCCTGCATTAGGCGGTAAAGTTCGAATGGAATCACCAGGAAGTGATCATTCATGGCGATGGTAGTAATCCCATATATATTCGCCAGACCATCCTAATGATCGGGGCCAGAAGGAGAATAGGCAGAGAGACATACCACCGCATCGAAAGGGTCAACGCTGTAGACAAAGACAAGTGGTGGGACAACAAGATTGAAAGTATCCTGAATTGTTACGGGTACGAGCCTGGAAAGGGGCTCGGTAAAAATCTTCAGGGGATCACTAAGCCCATCAAACTGAAGAAGCATGGAACTACCTTTGGCTTAGGGTATTATTATACTTGGAAAGAATTCCAGAACTGGTCGCCACCATGGTGAGGGCCCTACTATCCATTGGAGTTTCCGATACCTAGCCTGGAGCAGACCTTCCAGCTAGCAGATACTATGTATGGGTCCGAAGAGGATGAAACATTGGCAGCCATGAAGAATTTGTTCCTAGAGGATGATGATATGGACTATTATGTTCTTTTTGAGGAGGAGGGGGAGGAAGGCCCTTCCATACAAGCTGTGAATAGAGGAGACCGCCTCAACAATTGGTCAATTAGGACCGTCAGGGCCCGGAAGGCTTCGGGGCAGCAAGGCTAAACAAAAGCACCATGCATCTCATTTTATTTTATTTTACTACTTGATTTTCTTTCTGCATTATCTTTAATTTTGAAAAGAGCTACGATGTTTCAAACAATTATGAATTTGATCAAAAGCATTTCAATTTATCATATATCTCGCTCTTATTATCTTCTCTATCATTTACTCTATTTTATACAACATTACTATTACTTATCTTGACGATGAACCAACGACTGTGACTTGCAACGATACTGCGCAACAGAAGGACATAGACTCAGAAGAAGATGAAATACCTGAAGAGGTCGTCAGAGAGGTTGAGAATTTTGAGAATAGACCTAAGTCCAACCTGGAGGAAACTGAGGTTATTAATTTGGGAGATACAGAGAATGTCAAAGAAACTCGCATCAATGTTCACTTGTCGCCATCAGAGAAGAAAGAATATACGAAATTCTTAAAAGAATATGAGGAAATATTCGCCTGGTCGTATGATGATATGACCGGTCTCTGTACGGCCATTGTAGCTCATACAGATCTAGCCTGTCCACCGGTAAAGCAGAAGCTCAGGAAATTCAAGCCTGACATGAGTTTGAAAATCAAAGAAGAGGTTACTAAGCAAGTCAAAACTAAGGTTCTCAAGGTGGTAGAATATCCGACATGGTTAGCCAACATCGTGCTGGTAGCAAAGAAGGACGGGAAGGTTAGAATCTGTGTCGACTACCAGGATCTCAACCGGGCCAGTCCCAAAGATGACTTCCCCTTGCCAAACATACACATTCTTATCGACAACTGTGCCAAGCATGAGTTGCAGTCTTTTGTTGATTGTTTCTCTGGGTACCATCAGATATGGATGGATGAGGAAGATGTAGAGAAAACAGCTTTCATCACGTCATGAGGGATGCATTGTTACAAAATGATGCCATTTGGGTTGAAGAATGCTGGCGCCACCTATATGAGGGCCATGACTACCATTTTTTACGACATGATACACAAGGAGATCGAGGTATATGTGGACGACGTCATCATCAAATCCAAGAAAGCCATTGATCATATGGAAGATCTGAGAAAGTTCTTCAACAGACTGAGAAGGTGTAATCTGAAACTAAATCCCGCCAAGTGTGCATTCGGGGTTCCTGCCGGAAAACTACTGGGTTTCATCGTGAGCCGTCGAGGGATAGAATTGGACCCATCAAAGGTCAAAGCCATTCAAGAATTGCCACCACCAAAGAACAAGAAAGACGTGATGAGTTTCTTGGGAAGACTCAACTATATTAGCCGGTGAACCCATCTTTAAAATGCTGAAGAAAGACGCTGCTACTAGATGGACCGATGATTGTCAGAAAGCCTTCGACAGAATCAAGGAATACCTATCAACGCCGCCAGTATTGGTTCCTCCCGAGCCAGGAAGACCTCTACTGCTTTACCTTGCGGTATTGGATGGAACATTCGGTTGTGTTCTGGGACAACATGATGAAAGAGGAAGAAAGGAGCAATCCATCTATTATCTCAGTAAGAAGTTCACCCTGTACTAGGCCCGATATTCTCTATTAGAGCGCAACTGTTGTGCTCTAACTTGGGTAGCTCAGAAATTGAGGCATTATTTCTGTGCCTACACTATTTATCTCATATCCAGGATGGACCCGCTGAAGTATATTTTCCAGAAGCCCATGCCCACTGGCAAGCTCGCCAAGTGGAAAATCTTTTTAAGTGAATTCGACATTGTTTACATGACTCAGAAAGCGGTCAAGGGTTAAGCCATAGTAGATCACTTTGCTGAGAATTCCATTGAAAGAGAATACGAACCACTGAATACATATTTTCCTGATGAAGAAGTGTCCTTTGTAGGAGAAGACATTGCAGAATCCTATGATGGTTGGAGGTTTTTTTTCGACAGAGCTGCAAATTTCAAAGGAGTTGGCCTAGGGGTAGTCCTAGTATCAGAAATCGGCCAGCATTA
Source organism: Nicotiana glauca (assembly GCA_026770625.1). Taxonomy (NCBI): domain Eukaryota; kingdom Viridiplantae; phylum Streptophyta; class Magnoliopsida; order Solanales; family Solanaceae; genus Nicotiana; species Nicotiana glauca. The sequence continues at coordinate 77,691 of MU702021.1, read as the reverse complement.
CCCGGTGTCTGCCAAGCTCAGGTTTCCTTGCACAAACAATATGGCGAAATACGAAGCTTGCATCCTGGGGCTCAAAATGGCCATTGACATGAACATTCAAGAGTTGCTAGTGATCGGGGACTCAGACTTGCTCATACATCAAGTTCGAGAAGAATTGGAAACCAAAAACTCCAAAATACTTCCCTATTTGCATCACATATAGGAATTAAGGAAAATATTCACAAAGACGGAATTTCAGCATGTCCCTAGGGTCTAGAATGAGTTCGTTGACTCACTAGCCACTTTATCATCCATGATCCAGCATCCAGATACAAATTTCATTGATCTCATCCCAGTGAGGATTTATGATCAGCCGGCTTATTGCGCTCACGTTGAGGAAAAAGCAAACAGAAAACCATGGTTCCACGACATCAAAAGATACTTGACAACAGGGGAGTATCCATAACTGGTCAATGCCACTCAGAGACGCACACTTCAGAGATTATCCAACAACTTCTTTCATAGCGGAGGAATCCCGTACAGGAGGACTCCCGATTTGGGTTTGTTAAGGTGTGTCGAAGAAAAAGAAGCAACCAGACTATTGGACAAAGTGCACGGAGGGACCTGCGGGCCATACATGAATGGTTTTGTCTTAGCAAAGAAGATACTCCGAGCAAGTTATTTTTGGATGACTATGGAAACAGATTGTGTCCGGTACGTTCACAAATGCCATCGCTGTCAGATACATGCAGATATGATAAAGGTGCCTCCAAAAAATCTTACTGCAACAAGCTCACCGTGGCCGTTCGCCGCCTGGGGAATGGATGTCATTGGACCTATCAGGCTTGCCACATCTAATGGGCACAGATTTATCCTGGTGGAAATCGATTATTTTACCAAATGGGTTGAAGCAACTTCATACAAAGCAGTAACTAAGAAAGTTGTGGCAGACTTCGTCTGTGATCGTATTGTTTGTTGATTCGGGGTTCCAGAATCAATCATCACTGATAATGGTTCCAATCTCAACAGCGACTTGATGAAAGAAATGTGTGAAACGTTCAAAATCAAACACAAGAACTCTACAGCCTACAGGCCTCAGATGAATGGAGCTGTAGAGGCGGCCAACAAGAATATCAAAAAGATACTAAGGAAGATGGTCGAAAGTCACAAATAATGGCATGATAAGTTAGCATTTGCTTTGCTAGGATACCTCACTACGGTCCGCACATCAACCGGGGCAACTCCCTACATGCTAGTTTATGGTACAGAGGAGATCATTCCTGCCGAGGTAGAAATTCCTTCCCTAAGGATCATACAAGAAATAGAGTTGGACGATGCAGAATAGGTAAAAGGTCGCTACGAGAAATTAACCATTATAGATGGAAAAAGGATGAATGCAGTTTGCCACGGTCAGTTGTATCAGAACAGAATGTCCAGAGCCTTCAACAAGAGAGTTAAGCCAAGGAAGTTTACACCGGGGCAGCTGGTATTGAAGAAAATATTCCCGCATCAAGATGAAGCCAAGGGGAAATTCTCTCCCAACTGGAAAGGTCCGTACATGGTTCACCGGGTTCTAACTGGAGGAGCCCTTATCCTTACAGAAATGGACAGAGAAGTCTGGCCGAAGCCAATCAATTCAGATGCAGTAAAACGATACTATGTGTAATCTTATGATTTCTTTATGATGTAATTTGAACTACGCCTGACCCGATTCCCATTTAAGAGGGGATACATATGCAACCTTATGGGTTCGGTCACAAGTTAATAAAAATCCCATTTCCCCCTTTTATTGGNTTACGTTATATTTGTTAAATCATGCATAACTATGATAGCTGCTGTTTAGCAACGCTACCCCAATGATGCACGCAACGCCGGAAGCCACTGGAAAATGAACTAACCTTTTCCCTTTACGAAACTCACAATTTTCTTTGGATGCAGGCACCCAAGTCATAAAGTTACCAAACATGTTACGCAATCGCATTGAACCGTCGGGCCTATTCGCATTTGCTATCTGCACGCAATGGCCCCAACAGCCGCAATATCACGATCAACTATCAGTTAAGTATTTTCTCTTACTATTCTCTTTTATCTGCATTGCATAAGGCTACCTTTCTGCCTCCCGAGACTAACCGTTGTCTCCATCTGCATTGCATAAGGCTACCTTTCTGCCTTTCGAGACTAAGCGTTGTCTCCATCTGCATTTTCTCCATTGCATAAGGCTACCTTTCTGCCTTCTGAGACTAAGCGTTGTCTCCATCTGCATTTCCTGCTTTGCATAAGGCTACCTTTCTAACTTCCGAGACTAATCGTTGTCTCCATCTGCATTTTCTGCATTGCATAAGGCTACCTTTCTTCCTTCCGAGACTAAGCGTTGTCTCCATCCGGCATCATTTGCATAAGACTACCTTTCTACCTTCCGAGGTTAAGCTCTACCTCCACTTGCATGGTTGAAATATTGCCACCTTATCTTTCTTGCATGGCTGAAATATCGCCACCTTTACCTACATCTTGCATGGCTGAAATATCGCCACTTTTACTTACGTCTTGCAATCGGCTGAAACATCGCCAAACTACTATTTAAATTCTCTATCGGCTGAAAAATCACCTGTTTTGTTCAAATTTACGTCGGCTGAAATATCGCTATTTACGTTTTCGCAAGGCTAAAATATCGCCAAACCGTATTTAAATTCTTTATCGGCTGAAATATTGCCATTTACATTTTTGCATCGGCTGAAATATAGCCAAACCATTTTTTAAATTCTCTGTCGGCTAAAATATCACCATTTACATTTCTCTGTCGGCTGAAATATCACCATTTTACTTTACACATCGGCTGAAACATTGCATGTTTTATTCAAATTTCCGTCGGCTGAAATATCGCCGTTTACGCTTTTACATCGGCTGAAATACCGCCAAATCTTGCATTTCATAGGCTGAAATATTGCCAAACTGTCCAAAGGCGTCATTGTTCGGAGGCATAATCTTCATAGCCCGAGAACACCATGCCATGGACCGAGGGAACACCATGCCATGGCCCGAGGATCCCACTTTATATCTTGCACATCATTATTCAAAGGCATCATGGTTCGGATGCACCATTATCATAGCCCGAGAACATCATTTCATAGCCTGCGAATCCTTTAATTTTGCGCTTCATGGCCCAGGACATCATGGTCTGAGGACGTCATCCTAACTGTCCAAGGACATCATTCATGGTCCAACAGGAACTTGCATCATGTTTAAGTTTACGCACGATATATGCCTATATTGCTCATTTGCAGGTATACCGGCTAGTAACGGCCGTCTCAGCAGGAGCGATCCCACTCCGGCTCCCGTAGCCTATCAACTTCAAAACACTTCTTGCTTCCCCCAAGCATTGTGTCCGTCCTTTCAAATCTCCATCGGCATGTTCCATCAATGGTTCTTGAACTACATACGACCTGATTCTTGAAAAACCAGGGATATGTAGGTAGCTCAGAAGCCAGAGCTCGGTCAAAATTCTTTTCAATCGCCGATCCGGTCAAAATTGGCCATCTTGTCTTTACCTGACAACTCTTTCATCCTCCTCGGGTAAAGAGGGGCAGCTGTTGATACCCAATTTTTTCTTATGTATTTTTATACCCAAAATGCTTTCAAAATAGCATATATAAGTACACCAAAGGGTTTTGGCATTTTTAATAATTTTTAAACCAATTTATTGCTTATTTTTATACCATAAAATCCGATAATTATTCTCAAAACTATCATTTTGGTGGACAATTTATTTTTATTCTCATATTTAAATCAAAGTATAGCTAACATGATTTTTTCACATTTTTACAAATTCGTTTGGTATTTTTAAAACTAAATTGCATATAATTGCAATACTAGCCTCTTTAAGATTTTATAGTATTTTATAATTATAAAATTGGTTCCAGTATTTTTAAATTAATATTTATATATCATTAACTGATTCATTACCTTTAATTTAATTTCAAAATCAATTCTATCATTTTTATAAAATAAAAGGGAAAAATTGGCTATTTAAGTTTTGGCCTCATTTTATTTCAATTATAACCCCAATTCCATTTCAATTTTAGCCTAAAATCAACCCAATTTCAAACCCAATTGTACCGGGCCCAATTCCATTTTAACCCGACCCCCGATCCAACTATTTAACCCGCCAGATTACTTTTAATCCTGGCCGTTGATACTTTTGATCAACGACCACCATCACTCCTTTCCTTTTAAGCTCACCTAACCCAACCCTAACCCCTCATTTCTCTCTAACAACCGCCTCTGAAATCCCTCGTCTCTCTCGAATCCTCTCGACCTCTGAAACCCTACCTCCCTCTCCGACCTAAAAGCCACCGGAATCCATGGCTGATCTAGCCATGGACAACCTCTACTCACCCCCTCCTACTCCTATACGCGTGCTCTTGGAAGATTCGAGGCTAGACCTCGAAGGTCCTCGTCCATACCTTGGCCGATTCAAGTCTCTTTGGCATTTCCGGCCTTGCTCCGATGTGTCCAAGCATTAGGAGCCTATTTCTACCATCTCCGGCTCAAGACCAGACTTTCTTCCAAGCCTTTTCATTTCTAGGGTTTCTCTAGAACCCCCAAAGATATTCGAGGTTTTTCTATGGTTGTCTTCTTAGATCTATGCTATATCTATGCTCTAATGGAGTGTTAAAACATTTTCCCCAATTTTCCTTTCAAAATTTATTTGTTTCCGATTTAGGGTTTCTGAAGAAATCTTAAGACGTTTTTTGACTTTTCTTTTTCTTCTTTTCTTTGTGTGAATCTGTTTATGCCATGTTCTTATGTTTTTTTCTTACGTGTTTGCTCTTGTGTTCTTGTATTTGCCGTATTATGCATGTTCTTCTATTTGTGATCTGTTCTTTCTTCTACTGGTTTCTATAGCATACTTTTACATGTCTATCTTATGAGTCACTTTACTATATTTTTACTGAGTTTTAATCCCTTGTTTGCCTTTACTGGACTTTCGTTTTGAGTTCTAAGCATGTTTCATCTACTGTTTTCCTAAGCTTATATCGCCTTTTCTCTTCTGAACTTGTTTGAGTGGCAAGCTTTGCTTTAACGTGTTCCATGTGCTTCAAATTGGTTTCTACATTCCATTTTCCTTGAACCTGCTATGCTATTTGTTTGTTTTCTCATAAGTCTCTGAAAAAGACTACTGAGCCTTTTCTAGTTGTTGTCTTCTCGTCTATACATCTGATTCGAGTCGGAAACCCTAGTATTTGGGGGTTTTTGGGAAGGCTTGACTTTGTGTTTGGGCTAGGGTTCTATTCAGGATCCTTAACTCTCTCAGACTCATTCTGAGTCTACAAAATGAACTCGACCTCTTTGTTATGACTCTGAATTTTTCTACACTAGTCTCTCTCTTGTTTTACATGTCTGTATGCTTTATATATGATAAACTTTTCTTTCTAAAGGCCTTTTGCCAAATTGTGATTGATTCTGAATTCCTTTTTATAAGGTTTGATTGAGTGTTACTGATTTTCTCTAAATTAAACCCCTCTCCACCTTTCCTGGTTGGATTCAAGCATACCAAACCTCAACTCCTGATTTTACTGGCTGTTGATTGATTGCCTTTCCTTGTTTTTGCCCAAACCGTGTACTACTAGGCTTTTTCCTTAAATAATGTCTCTGTGTATTTACCCCTATTATGTTACTCTGGAAAAGAGTTTTTAGTTATTTTCTTTCCTTAATTACCTTATACCCGTTTGAAATAAAATTCCTTGACTGAAGGGAAATCATTGAGACTGATTTTCAAAGTTATTTCTTACCTCTTCCTACTTGTTTTCTGCACTATAAAATGGGGCTACCCTTCTGCACTTGAAGACACTTTTTTTCTGCACTTGAGACCTCACAATTGAACAGACTCTCGAATTGCACACTTATACACATAGCTCTGCTTTTTACTCTCTTCTTCTCTCTACTTCTACTCTTTACCTTCTGAAGTACCTTTGAGTTCTCTCTGAACTTTCAAGTGTTCTGCTGATAATTTGAGTTTGTTCCTGCTATTTGCTTGCTCTATTGTTCTGCTTACTCTTACTTTGCAACTGGTATGTTTCTGTTAGTTTAAATAATGCTACTCCACTATATGTTTACATTCAAATTCTGTTTTGCTTTCCTTCACTATGTTTCTGCAACTTTGCTACTACTTTTCTTATGTGAATACCCTTTCCCTTTCCCCTTTGTATGTGAGTATGGTTCAAGGCATAGCAGCACTATTATATTGCTGTCTATGACTTTGAACTGGGTTCTTTGAACCCCTAACTCAATCAATTCCCACTTCCATTTCCCCTTTTATATGTTTGAGCCCTGGGCTTGGGTCTGATAGTGTCTTAATCACTATCCAGACTTGGGTCTGACCTTCAAAGGTCTGCTCCTAACTTTTTCAACCAAACAAGTAGTCAGGGGTGTGCCAGCCTACCTTATGGCTAGGTATGACCACGACCTATCACAGCTCCCTAATTCCCTTCCACTTTGCACCTATTCCTAGCTATAAGGTCTGCCCCTCTCTTGCAAGCCATGCTTTGGGACCCCTGAGCTCCCTCTGAACTTGGATGCCTGAGAGTTAGCTCTTCCACACTGCACTATTCTAATTCTGATGATATCCTGGGTGTAAGCAATGCCTGGAATTCCTGAGATTCCTTGGAACTTTGAAACACTTTGGATAAAGAGAAGGCTTTGGAAATCTGGATCCCGGAGTTGGTTAAATACATATTATTGGACATCAAGATTGAATTAGGCTGCCTGGATATAGTTGTTAGCTTTTGATTTATCTTTAATTTCCAGTTTGATTTATTGAGTTGTAATAATTTTGTATGAAACTTGGGGAATATAGTAAAAGGGTGTGGAAGGGGTCTTTACTTTCTTGCATCCAAAGTATAGAAATCATGACTTAGGACTTTACTTTTTAATCAAACTAGAAATACTGCCTATAGGGGCTCTAATACTAATTTAATCACATAGAGACAATGCCTATAGGATTTAACGCTTAACTCACCTAGAAAGCATGTTTATAGGATTTAATCCTCATATTCTGTAACTATGCATCACGAGTGTAAATTAGCTGAAAATTGATAGATATCATGCCTATAGGATATGCATATTCATTAGGCAAATTTAGGAAGCATCTTTTCACAAGTTCATTAACAAGTGCTAAAAAACATCGATATCATGCCTATAGAATTTTTGCATCAAACTCGTTGGCTCTTTAAAAGCAGTAATAATTAGTTAATAGGTTCCTAAATGCCTAACTTAGTAACGTTTTCAAAACTTTAACCTTTGATAAAACTCTTTTAAACCAGTGTGTATTTGTCCCAAAAATCGAGTTTTCTTCAAATTTGTATATCCTTTCTAACGCAGCTTCTCTAATATTCTGCCTAAATGCATTTCTTTTCAAAACGATCCCTGAACTCGTTGTTAAATCAATTCCGCAATTCAATCTTTAAAGTTTGTCTCTTCTGGATTTCAATAATTACTCTTTCTACATGTGCAACTAAAACAGTCCTCCGACCCCTTTTGAAATTTATTTGCTGTCCTAAGTCTGCAGTCCCCCTTTTCCTTTTTTTTAAAACACCTCTACATTAGTTACCTTCTAAAAATCAGTGCTTTTCTTTAAATACTTTAATATCCGACAATTGTATCCAAATTGCCTAATGCATACTTTCTGTCTAAATATATGTGTTGAACTAGTCCGCTCGCTGCGTAATTTTAATCTAAGACCTAAATCAGTATTTGCTAAGGCGTGCTAAACCAAATGATTGTTTGATTTCTGGGGTTAATTTGAGCCTTGTATGATTGTTTGTTCTCCCCTTTTACTTGCTACTTGTTTTGAATGTCGCAACTAGAATTTTATCCTTCAAAACTCCATAAAGGCCCCATCCCTTTCTTTCCTTTTAGGATTAAAAGTCCTAACACCCCGGGACTGATAGTTTGGGACGGCTAATAGCATGCAGTAGGTAAACGATACCATTCCGCGCTTTAATACCTAAACGGGTGGGAAGGGTAGACATGGAGATGATGATTATACGATAACACTTCGCGTACAATTGAGTACCAGTGTTTTGCGAATGATCCATGTAATGTATAAACCTAGGACCCCTCTCCCTCTTTATTAGTTGTTATTTTCAGATTTTTCAAAACTCTATCCAAAACTTTTTCGAACTTCCATCTTTTGTTTATTTCCTTAAGTTATTTGCATTACTTATTTGATCTCTCCCTCATTGCATACCTCTCCTTAAGTTACAAAATTGTTATCCTTTAGTTTCAATATCTTTAAATCCTTTTCACACTCCTATTTACAACAATTTTCCCATATTTGCAATGCTTGCTTGTTTATTTGTTTACATTTGCATTTAAAGTCACAATTGTAGCATGGTCGGGAACCACACTAGTGGATCTTGAGGGGTGCCTAACACCTTCCCCTCGAGATAATTTCAAGCCCTTACCCAAACTCTAGTTTTCATTTTTAATTTTCTCTAAAAAGTGTCCTAATGCACTATAATCATTAGGTGGTGACTCTCCAAACTATCAAAAAACCCAATTCCCAAAGTGGGAAAAGAGTTGTCTTCCTGAATGTCGTGAACCCGATTTTGCCCTAGGAAAAAGAGGGCGTCGACAGCATCTGCACACAAGGTGCAAGGAGTAAAGTGAGTACTCTAACTTGGTGAGTAATAAAGGTAAATAACAACTGAGCAGTAAGAAATCACGTAAAGCAAGCCAACATGCTATATAGAAGCAGTGCAAAACCCTCTGAGAAAAGCACTGAAACAGTGAAATTATTAAAAAATATCTTAGCTCAGCTTAAACTCTTTTGAAAATGACTTTTTCAACAGTTACGCAATGAAAGAAAAACAGTTATTGTCGATAAGCACCAAAAATCCGCCCCTCGGGCATAAATACCACAGTATAATAGTTAAAATGACAAGTAAATATGAAAGATGAACACATAAAGGTTCGCCCCTCAGACAATATCTCAGAATAGTACCAGTCTCTCGGGCTCACTCTCAGAATATTATCAGCCTTTTGGGCTCGCTCTCACAACACTCTAAGCCCCTCGGGCTCACTCTCAGAGCAATATCAGCCCCTCGGGCTCACTCTCAGAACAATATTAGCCACTGGGGCTCACTCTCAGAACAATGGGTACATGCGCTCACTGTGGGTGTGCAAACTCCGGAGGGGCCCCTTACAGCCCAAATGCTATATCAAGCCACCTTGTGGCATCATCTATTGACACTCGGCCTCACATCACTCGTCACTCGGCCTCATATCACTCAAGCCACCTCGTGGCATTTAAAAATACCTCTGGCCCTCGGCCTCATATCACTCAGTATATCCTCACATATGGCCCTCGGCCTCACTCAGTCCGAAAACCATCACAAGCCCCTCGGGCATTAGTAAAACAGCAGTTCTCAGCCCAAAACATCATTTCAAATATCATTTTAGTCTAAAAAATGAGTAAAAGTGGCTGCGTTTGTTAAACAGTAGATGTCAATAGGACTGAGTTAAAGTAATAATTCAAAATAGTGAGGAAATAGTGATAAAAATCCCTCAAGGATTCAAATAACTGGCACGAAGTCCAAATATGGCAATCAGCCCAAATTGTGTTGATAACAAATAAGTTTCAGTCAAATACGCGGTAAATTCATCAATCAGGACAGACCAAGTCATAATCCCCAATGGTTCTCTACCCCACGCTCGCTATTCGGCATGGAAGTCACCTCGACATAGCAATACGATGTGCAATCGGGGGTTCCAAACCCTCAGAATATCACTTACAATCATTACTCACCTCGAACCGGCAAAATCTCTAGCTCGCGATGCCTTTGCTCCTCAAATCGGCCTCCACGCACGTCGAATATACCCAAAAACAGAACAAATACATCACAATATGCTAAGGGAACAAAGCCCAAGTGAAAACAATCAATAGTGGGAACAAATACCGAAATTATGAAAACCCGAGCCTCAGGCCCACTTTTCAAAACTCAGAAATTTTTATATCAACAGGTTCCTTATCTCCTCACGAGTTCATGCATACCAAAAGCTCTCAAATCCGACCTCAAATGGTCCTTCAAATACATAAATCAAATTTCAAAGTACTAAGCCCAGTTTCTTCCATTTTTAGCTTAAGTTCCATGAATTTCTAGGTTAATTTCACAGTAGAATCACGTTTTAGGTTCAAAAATATTACCTCCAATCGATTCTCTTTGAATACCTCTTTAATCCCCTTCAAAAGGCTCTCAAAATGCTCATCTATGGAGGAAAAATGACTCAAAATTGCGGATGAAATATGTTTTAAACTTTCTGCCCAGCTCTGAGATTCCTTCATCGCGTTCGCGACCACTGCCTCGCAAACGCGAAACACATCTTTTAGTTTCCCAAAAATAACCCTATGCGAATGCGACATACTCCATGCGAATGCGATGCTTTATTTCCCATACCTACGCGAACGCGACTCACCTGATGGGAACGCGAAGAGCAAATCTACTGGACCCCCAGCCCTTATATGCGAACGCAACACTATGCATGCGAACGCGAAGCACAAGATCAAAGCCCTTCGCGAACGCGAGACCTCAAACGCGAACGCGAAGGCTAAACTCTGGCAAACCCAAAATCCTTCTACGCGAATGCGACTTACCCCTCGCGATCGAGAAGGCTTAAATGCCTGCAACACCTGAACTAAAAATCTGCAATTTTTCAACTTAGAAAAATGGTCCGATTGACCACCCGAAACTCACCCGAGGCCCTCGGGACCTCAACCAAAAGCACCAACACATCCTAAAACCTCATTCAAACTTGTTCCAATCATCAAAACACCTCAAACAACATCAAGTTCACCAACTCACATCCAATTCAAGCCTATGTTTTCTAAAAACTTCCGAAACACGCTTTTGATAAAAAACCCAACCAAACCACGTCCGAATGACTTGAAATTTTTCACACACATCACAAATGACATAACTAGGCTACAAAAAATTTCGTAATTCCATTCCGACCCTTAGAACAAAATCTCACCTACCAACCGGAAGTTGCCAAAATATCAGCTTCGCCAATTCAAGCCTAAATCTACTCCGGACCTCCAAACCCATTTCGGTCACACTCCTAAGTCACAAATCACATCTTGAAGATAGCCGAACAATCAGAATTCACATCCGAGCCTTCTAGCACATGAGTCAACATCCGGTTGACTTTTCTAACTCAAACTTCCTAAAAAGAGACTAAGTGTCTCAAACTTTATCAAAAATCATTCCGGTCTCGATACCAACCCGATACCACAAAACACGGATAACGAAGCATAAAGAAGCAGAAATAGGGGAAACGGAGCGGTAACTCATGAGACGATTGGCCGGGTCATCACATCCTCCCTAACTTAAACAAACGTTCGTCCTCGAACGTGCCCAGAGTTGTTTCAAAAGCCAACCAATAGCTTAATAACCTTACCATGCATATACCCAGGGGTAATCCCACGTCACCCTATCTCATATAGGTCATATAACACAATGTAACTGAAATTTCACAATCCAACCTAGCCCATAAACATTAGAACCACATTTCCACTTCTAAAATCACCTACAAGATTAGAATCTCACATTTATACTCTGAATAAGCCCGAACAAGCTTTAATAACCCAAAGCTGCAACCTCAGGTGCAATTACATGACATACCACATAACTCAAACACTTGTAGCAATAACTTTTAATCACAGCAGTTGCTCAAAACATCCGAATTTTGATTATAAGCCTTTGATCAAATAAAGCCTCATTCCAACACTTCCATATACCACCAATGATAAATGAAACACATAGGAAGTCATAACCACTCCTCAGATCAACCATTCATGAAGCCACTTCTCCTTTAGCAAGGACCATAGCAAATTTCTGAGCCGAACATCGATATTATCCCCCCAACACGCTGAAATCAATTCTGTTTGTGTTCATTCTAGATCCCAACAATCTCATCTAATTCTAATATTACTACTCTGGTGACATGACACGTCAATACAATCTAAAGCCACAACTCGTGCAATCCGCGCACCATAAGCAACAATTTGAATGAACTCAAATCATGAAAATGACTCAAATGAGAGAGCTGTACTGCAAGCTCACCAGTACCACCACACCAAATGCTGAGAACCCGTCACACATCATAGAAACAGAATACACGAATCTAGCCCGAAGGATCATACCTCCACATAACTTCACTGAAATGCGCAACCCTATCCAAACACCGGTCAGCATGAAGCACCTCAAGTCACTATGCTCAAAATCGACAACTACGCGCAATTGGATATCTAGAACCAAAGCACGTCATCATACCCATGGTGAAGCAAATAACATATACAACGCAAACTCGATAGGACATAACCGATACACCATTCACCGAGCAACACCTAATTACTTTTACCGCTCGACTTCCACTATGAGACCCCAAATGAACCGCACCATATGTTCCCGTAACCAACAAATCATAATGTCTCGCAACACAAAAAGGTAACTCATAGATCTCCCCAGATCACTAATAAGCTCAACAACGGTCGAATCAATACCTCCATCAACAATGCCATTCGGAGCCAACCAAGCTGACTCAAGATAGAATACTCACCCACATTGGCCTGCCAACGAACTCCTTATTAAGGAAACCTGAAGCTGCTCCTTCCACCTCTATAACTCTGCTGGTGCTATACGATACGGTGCAAGGCACCAAATCAATCTCGAAATCAATAACCTTGCCCGGCGACATGCCCGACCACAATAAAGACACCCGAAAAGTCCCTCACAACCAGAACTAATTAATATGAGGAGCCTTAGCACTGACACTCATCACAAGAGCCCAAATAAGAAATATAAATCTTTCCCAGCTGTCCGATGGGTCTTCGAAATATAAAAATCCCCAATAGGACATAATCTATCAAATATTTCCACTCAATCCGTGACATTTTTTAGCATAGCCAACAACGCCATCTTATTGCAATAGTCCAAAATAACACAACACCGAAACAACCAGTCTGAACCCAATATCACTTCCAAATCCAACATACCAAGCATACAAGGTCCGCTCGGGTCTCCAGACCCCGATAGTCATTAAACGGTCGATACACACGACCCACAACAACAATATAGCCTGAACATGAGAACTCCAGTCTCCAACCCCATAAAGCACACAAATCACCATACATGATCCCCAAATTCCGCAGTCCGAATACATATCACACCTCAAGTACCCAATCATTCCATGAAAGATATCCTAAAATTCCCCCGTGCCATCAAGCAAACTCGAATATCAGCAGTCGATCTAACAAGAAAGCACCACAGTACCACCAAAGTACTATCAACTTAATCACATTGCCTTTTCTGAAAGATGTACTCTCGTCAAATCACTGTGATTAGCAATACCATTTCCTTAATCATCCGAAGATCATTCACCCTAATCATCTAAAGCTCATTTCTCTAATCAACTAAAACTGCCCATGCTACCTAAGAACTTTATGACTTTCCATTCAGAACTGAAACATAGCCTTACACACGCAAATCTCGATCCTCCACAACATATCGCATACATCATACCACCCTAGGATAACATGAGAACTTCATCTCCCTTCTGTACCACAAATATCTACGTACTCAACTAGTTAAGAACTTGCCATTGGACCCACATAGAAAAAAATCAATATACATGCCATGCTCCGCATGCCCATAGAAAATATACACCTCCAAATCGCGGTAAAAACCATCAAGAACTCTCCGAGTTCCCCTTGCACAAATTAGATCTACCAAGACTGAATCCTTCTGACTCGACCATGCTAATCAAGTCGTCAAAACCTAAGAGCATTTCTGCAAAATACCTGTAGGACCTCATTACCTTGAACACACACAAGGAACAAATCATATCCTTAACATACTGGTCCGGTCTACTACCAAATTACCCCATCTATCTAAACTTCCTTCTGATTCATCTTCAACTTGATATTTCCTTTTTGCTGTAGCACCAAAATCCTCAACCGAGACTTACCACACGGAACCAAGCATAAAGCCACACCGTCTAAGGCTCATACGTTGCTAATACTTTCTTAAACATTTCTAGAAATACCACATTCCAGAATACTTTACTCTGAAGAAACTTCTTGCGAATCTAAATCGGTTACCTTTACTTTCCTGATACTGATACATAGAATCCCATAATTAATATAGAAACACCACAAGCCTTGACCTCTTCCAATGAAAACTCAATTTCTAACCACGTATACAATTTTAAAACACCTGATTGTTACATGTAGAATCTTGAACACATTAGAACCATTCTTGAGAGTCATTTACTCTATTTACACTGCAATTAGCCTGATCAAATGAACAGAACTACCTGTGCATCATTACCACATTGACACCGCATGATACGACCTCATCCTAATACAAACAAGCATATTCCTGCTCTATGCACCGAGCATTCTTTACCAATAACAACTTAAGACATCCTATGATTCTTACACACCTATGAAGTACCATATAACCTTGTCAAAACTTTCCTTCACTCGAGCCATCCTCGACTTCAATCTCTGTGAGCCATCATTGACTCACCAACGTGCCTCAAACTGGAACCAACATAGCACCTAATCGTGCAATCAACTTAATCAATAGCAAACTCCCCCACTTGGCTCAAAGCCATAGATCAAAACACACCCAAGAATTCATAATACATATAATCAATCCTACATAAGCTCGTGAAACACAGACCATTTGGTACTTTAAATCTTCTGCAAATCTCGCATCCATCCTTGCAACAGACAAGATCACTCTCTATGCGACCCAATTTAGATTTCAACACATATTCTTCACTTGCAAATGAGATCTTCTAATAGACAACATAAGGATCACACAACCTTAGAACGCTCCGCAGGAGATAACCCACCTGCTTTGCCTCCAACTAACATTTCTGTATACCTTCCACCGTCACAAGCATCACAGTCACTTGATCTTCCTGAGTCCAGACTCATACCGCAACATGAAATTTACTTCACTCCCAACTAGGAACATGGAAAGATTCTTCACACGCCCATAACTCGAATCAAGATGGCCTTCAAGCATCTAATAGTTCTTCCATCATTCAGCAGACCCTTCTCATCGCTTCCGAACCATATGGATACACCTTGCAGTACTAACATACTCATCACATAGCCACAACCGTCATTTCCGCTAACAGGGACACTATCGAACATATAAGTTCAAAAATACTTGTTCACACAATCAACACCTTGGTGGTCAAGCCATAGGTAAAGATCCAGCCTCAAGTCCTCCAAACTGGCCCAACATAAACTCACAGAGATTACATCTCGCCCCTCGATCGAGGAATCATAAGCCATCAAGGCACATCTATTACTGAGCGCTCATGTGCGTATAAGAACGCGTGGAAGGAATTTCAACAGTTGCATTTCATGCTGAATGAAGGACACACAATAAGAATTTAAGAATGCGAAGTGTTCCTAAAGGTTCTACAGCCTCTCGATGAGAAATACAGACGTCTCCGTACCGATCCGCGAGACTCTACTAAACCTGCTTATGACTCGTGAGATCTATGTAACCCAGGCTCTGATACTAGCTTGTCACGACCCAAACCCAGAGCCGGTCGTAATGGTGCCTCTAGTGGGGACAAGGCCAGCCAACTAAACCCAATTCATTCTTTTAAAATAGTGAAAGAGTTCATAAGCAGTTTAAATATGATTTAATGATAATAAATAGTGGAAGTACAACCCAGCACAGCCCAAACGGGGGTGTCACAAATCACGAGCATCTATTAGAGTATATATACAACTACAAGGTCTGTAATATACGAAACATGACTGATAAACCAAACGGAGAAAAGCGATGCTGCGAACACTGGCAGTCACCTTGCTAACTCTGATAACTCTGCCTCCGATCAATCAAAACCATCTATCAGGTGTAAAAATACCTGCATCTGCACGCACGGTGCAGGGAGTAAAGTGATTACTCCAACTTAGTAAGTAATAAAGGTAAATGACAACTGAGCAGTAAGAAATCACATAAAGCAAACCAACATGCTATATAGAAGCAGTGCAAAACCCTCTGACAAAAGAAGTGAAGCTGTGATATCTTTAGAAATATCTTAGCTCAATTTAAACTATTTTGAAAATGACTTTTTCAACAGTTACGCAATGAAACCAAAACAGTTAGTGTCGATAAGCATCGAAAATCCACCCCTTGGGCACAAATACCACAGTATAACAGGTAAAATGACAAGTAAATATGAAAGATAAACACATAAAGGTTCGCTCCTCGGGCAATATCTTAGAACAGTACCAGCCCCTCGGGCTCACTCTCAGAATAGTATCAGCCCCTCGGGCTCACTCTCAGAACACTCTCAGCCCCTCGGGCTCACTCTCAGAACACTCTCAGCCCCTCGGGCTCACTCTCAGAACAATATCAGCCCCTCGAGCTCACTCTCAGAACAATATCAGCCCTTCGGGCTTACTCTCAGAACAATGGGTACCCGCGCTCACTGTAGGTGTGCAGACTCCGGAGGGGCCCCTTACGGCCCAAGCGCTATATCAAGCCACCTCGTGGCATCATCTCTCGGCACTCAGCCTCACATCACTTGGCACTCGGCCTCACATCACTCAAGCCACCTCGTGGCATATAAAAATATCTCAAGCCCTTGGCCCCATATCACTCAGTATGTCCTCACATATGGCCCTCGGCCTCACTTAGTCCGAAAACCATCACAAGCCCCTCGGGCATTAGCGAAATAGAAGTTCTCATTCCAAAACATCATTTAAAATATCATTTAAGTCTCAAAACTGAGTAAAAGTAGTTGAGTTTGTAAAACAGTAGATATCAACAAGATTGAGTTCAAGTAATAATTCAAAAAAGTGTGAAAATAGTGATAAAAATCCCCGAAGGGTTCAAATAATTGGCACGAAGCCCAAATATGTCAATCACCCCAAATCATACTGATAATAAATAAGTTTCAGTCAAATACGCGGTAAATTCATCAATCAGGATGGACAGAGTCACAATCCCTAACGGTGTTCTGCCCCATGCTCGCTATCCGGTATGCAAGTCACCTCAACATAGCACTACGATGTGCAATTCAAGGTTTTAAACCCTCAGAATATCATTTACAATCATTACTCACCTCGAACCGGCAAAATTCTAGCTCGCGACGCCTTTGTCCCTCAAATCGGCCTCCACGCACATCGAATCTATGAAAAATAGAATGAATGCATCACAATATTCTAAGGGAACAAAGGCCAAGCAAAAACAATCAATAACGGGCACAAATCCCGAAATTACAAAAATCCGAGCCCCCGATCCACTTCTCGAAACTCAAATTTTTTTTACATCAATGGGTTCCTTATCTCCTCACGAGTTCGTACATACCAAAGGCTCTCAAATCCAACCTCAAATCGTCCTTCAAATCTATAAATCAAATTTCAAAATCCCAAGCCTTAGTTTCTTCCATTTTTAGCTTAAGTTCCATGAATTTCTAGGTTAATTTCACAAGAGAATCACGTTTTAGGTTCGTAAATCTTACCTCCAATCAATTCTCCTTGAATAACTCTTTAATCCCCTTCAAAAAGATCTCAAAATGTTCAGCTATGGAGGAAAAATGACTCAAAATCACGGATGAAATGTTTTATAAACTTTCTGCCCAGTTCCGAGATTCCTTCACCGCGTTCGCGACCACTGCCTCGCGAACGCGAAGCATATCTTTTAATTTCCCAAAAATAACCCTATGCGAATTCGACATACTCCATGCGAACGTGATGATTTACTTCCCATACCTACGCGAACGCGACTCACCTGATGCGAACGCGAAGAGCAAATCTACTGGACCCCCAGCCCTTATACACGAATGCGGAACTATGCATGCGAACGCGAAGCACAAGATCATAGCCCTCCACGAATGCGAGACCTCAAACTCGAACGCGAAGGCTAAACTCTGGCCAACCTAAAATCCTTCTACGCGAATGTGACTTACCCCTCGCGATCGTGAAGGCTTAAATGCATGCAACACCTGAACTGAAAATCTGCAATTTTTCAACTTAGAAAAATGGTCCGATTTACCACCCGAAACTAACCCGAGGCCCCCAGGACCTCAACCAAAAGCACCAATACATCCTAAAACCTCATTCAAACTTGTTCCAATCATCAAAATACCTCAAACAACATCAATTCACCAATTCACATCGAATTTAAGCCTAAGTTTCTAAAAACTTCCGAAATACGCTTTTGATAAAAAACCCAACCAAACCACGTCCGAGTGACCTAAACTTTTGCACACACATCCCAAATGACATAACAAAGCTATAGGAGCTCTCAGAATTACATTTCGACCCTCGGATTAAAATCTCACCTGCCAACTGGATGTCGCCAAAATATCATCTTCACCAATTCAAGCCTAGTTCTACTCCGGACCTCCAAAACCCATTCCGATCACACTCCTAAGTCACAAATCACCTCCCGAAGCTAACCGAACCATCAAAATTCACATCCTATCTCTCTAACACATAAGTCAACATCCTGTTGATTTTTCCAACTCAAGCTTCCTTAAAAGAGACTAAGTGTCTCAAACCTTATCAAAAATTATTCCGGGCTCGATCTGTCCAACCCGATACCACAAAACACGGATAACGAAGCATAAAGAAGTAGAAATAGAGGAAATAGAGCGGTAACTCATGAGTCGACTGGCTGGATCGTCACACCGTGTACTTAATCTAGTGTGAATATGTTATACACTATCAGTAGATACACTTAAAACTTTGGATAAGATTTACGACCGTGGAAAGAGTTTTTACAGAAAGTTCAAATATACTCTTCAAATAAATTTAAAAGAGCCTAAATAACTAGGAAAAGAGAAAATCTAGTAAGCACTTCAAAACACAAAAATACTTTCTTTTATCTATTACAGTACGAATAATTAGAATTACATAGTATTAATTTAAACAGAAGATAGATAAGAACCTGCAAAAGCTTCACCAAGAGTCTGAACCCTATATCTATGTTCTTTCAATTGCTCGTCTCTCTTTCCCCTTTTTCTTAAATCTCCAATTAAATTTCTAAAGCGTACTGCAAAATTAGGTTATCTGAAGAATTCTATCTAATAAAGGAAATTGTAATTTTAGAATTAGGAGTGAAACTGAAAAATTCTTACCGCCAAATTTTTTTCTTCAAAATCTCCCATACTCTCCATACATAGCTTCTATTGGAACAACGATTTGTAAAAGAGGAATATATTGCGGAGATAGAAATCAAATTTGACTAAAATTAGAATAGGTT
This sequence comes from Nicotiana glauca, assembly GCA_026770625.1. Taxonomy (NCBI): domain Eukaryota; kingdom Viridiplantae; phylum Streptophyta; class Magnoliopsida; order Solanales; family Solanaceae; genus Nicotiana; species Nicotiana glauca. The sequence goes on along the minus strand of MU702021.1, from coordinate 58,411 downwards.
TGGTAAAATATTGAGCCGATTTGAAAACCCCCCATCATAGATCTTGAGGTTTGGCCATTTGGGGGTCTAAGCCATACGCTGACTTTTGGTCTCCTTTTACAAATTCTTTTAATTTTGTTTATTTTATTTTTAAATTCAACTTTTAACAAGTACTAATAATAATATTGATTAAATATAATATTTTAATTTTTTAATTTACAGAATATTATAATAATGAGAACAATAGAAAGTACATTAAATGTTAAAATTTTAAAAAGATAAAAAAAACTTGTAGAAAATAAAATATCTAACATGTTTTTGCAAGTATAAATATTTATGAGATACAAATAAAATAAAATGGCTTAACTTTTAAATAAATAATAAAAACTTTATAAATATTATCAACTATACATATTACCTTCCTAAAAGTAAATAATAATTAATAAATTATGTTATAGTAATTTAAAATTTTACTCCTTCACAAATAAATACATAATTACTTTCAAATTATAAAATAATAAAGTCTAATATTTAAAGAGACACAAAACTAATATTACAACATTTTTATATCAACTTTTATTGTTTTTGTGACATTTGATACCGTCATTGTTTTTATGACATTTTCTATCAAATATCATTATTATTACAACACTTTGATTGAAATGTCGTTATTTTTACTACATGGTGTTACAAATGTAGTTATTTTACAACATTTTGTAAAAAATGTCATTAGTTTTACAATATTTAGTCATAAATGTCAAAAAATTTATTTTTTTTCGATATTTATTTTAAATGTCACTAAATAAATATCGTCATATCATTACTTTCTTGTAGTGAAAAACATGGAAAATACTAGATTGTTCATTGTTGGCTTGCCTAGCAATAGTGTTGGGCGCCATCACGGGCTAAACTAGAATTGAGTTGTGACAACATGGTATTAGAGCACTAGGTTCACTAGGTCTCATAAGTTATGGGAGTAGAACTAATAGGGTCTTGCAGATCGGTGCAGAGACGTCTATAGTTATCTTCGAGAGGCTATAGGGTGTTAGAAAACTACTTTTTATTCATCTCCTATCGTGCAGTTGATGGTATACTAAGTTTCTTTCTCTTATTCCCTCACATATGGTAAGAACGCACATGACAAATGTTCCAGAGTTGAGAGGAGATGCCCCTACTACTAGAGGCCGAGGCATAGGCCTGGGAAGGGCACAACCCGTGGTAGGGGACGAGGACGTCCTAGAGTTGCCCTAGTGTCACCCCCAGCAGGTCCAGTGGAGGGTCCCATTTTTGAAGAGCAGGGCGAGGTGCCCGAAGCAGAGCCAGCCCCGGTGGATTTCATGTCAACATCGGGCTTTCATGAGGACACGGGCCGTATGCTGCGGTTCATGGATACTATGACCTAGGCTAGTTTATTTCCAGCGGACCCAGCCATATCTCAGACGGGAGGTGGAGCACAGACCCCTACTGCCCAGGCTCTGGGGAATACAACTGTCATATATCATATCTCGGGTGCACTACCCGTGGGCGAAGCCCAGCCAATTGCAACAACTGCACTTGAGCCCAGACCAACTGCGGCCAGTGAGCCTTAGAATCTATTGGATAGATGAACTAGGATACACCCTCCTATCCTCAGAAGTGAGCGACATAAGGATCCCTAGGACTTTATTGATAGGTGTAGGGACAGACTGCACAATATAAGGATATTGGAATCCCATAGGGTAGATTTCACTACTTTCTAGTTGGAGGGCAGGGCTAGTAGGTAGTGGCAGTCTTATCTTCTTGGCAGGATAGTGGGTTCTCCTCCCATGACTTGGGGCTAGTTCACACACCTATTCTTGGACAAGTATATTCCACCCTCTTAGAGGGAAGAGTTGTGGTTTCAGTTTGAGAAGCTCTAGCAAGGTTAGATGTCTATGACCGATTATGAGGCAAGATTCTCTAAGTTGTCTCGCCATGCACTTATGATACTTCCTACAGACGCAGAGAGAGTGCTGAGGTTTATTGCAGGGTTGCACTCAGGTATTTAGGCTGCCATGGCCCAGGAGGTTAAGATTGGTACTTCTTATATGCTAGTAGTGGAGATAGCTCAGAGGATTGAGAGTTACCATTTAAGAGGTAGGGAGCAAATGCAGAGGGACAAGAGGGTCCGTTATTTTGGGGAGTTTAGAGGTGGCCCGACTGGGGTCCAAGGTTAGTTCGGGAGGGGTCAGCGTAGAAGCCCCACATAGCCAATACTACCCCCTTCAAGGTGCTGGCGCGACCCTATTTCAGCACCACACTATAGTGTTCTTACCATCAACCAGCCATTCAGGGTTCTTACATTGGGTACTCAGGCCACCAGGGTTCTTCCAGCTCCTTTTTCAGTGCCATGCCAGAGAGTTCATACCGCCTACCAACTATTCAGGGTTCTTCAAGTGGGTCTTCAGGACGTTAGGGTCAAACTTTAGGGCAGCAAATCACCACATCGAGAGGTTGTTTCGAGTGGAAATATTTTAGTCATGTGCGGAGATTCTACCCTAGGCTTCAGGGCAAGGCAATACAGTAGGGCTAGTAGCCCATAATTACGGCGCCAACTGTCTAGTCTCCCAAAGGTGGAGGGAAGGAGGGTAGGGAATGTTCTAGAGGTGGAGGTCAGGAAGAGAGAGTTCAGCCAACCATTGTTTAGACAGGCGGAGGCCAGCTAACCGGCGCTCCAGCCAGGTCTATGCCTTTTCAGCCAGACCAGATGTAGGGGCCTCAGATGCCATGATCATTGGTATTATTTTTAGCTGTGGTAGGGATGATTCGGTTTTATTTGATCCAAGGTCTCTTTATTCATACATGTCATCTCTATTTTATCATTTCCTAGATATTCCTCGTGAGTTGTTGGGTGCTCCCGTTTATGTGTCCACTCATGTGGGTGATTCTGTCATTGTAGATTGGATCTACCGGTATTGTGTGGTCATATTTTGTGGTTACGAGACCAGAGCGGACCTTCTATTGCTTGATATGACCGACTTTGAAGTCAACTTGGGCATGGAATGACTATCTATATATCATGCCATCCTTGATTGTCATTCCAAGATTATTACCTTAGTGATGCCAGAGTTATTTAGATTGGAGTGGAAGGGTTCGTCGGTTAGTACATCTAGTTGGGTTATATCTTTCATGAAGGCTTGGCGTATGGTCGAGAAGGGTTGTTTGGCCTATCTAGCTTATGTTTAGGATACTACCGCAGAGTCTCCAGCAATTGGTTCAGTGCTAATAGTCTGAGAGTTTACCGATGTGTTTCCTTTTGACCTTTTAGGCATGCCACCAGATCGTGATATCGATTTCCATATTGACTTGGCTCCAGGTACCCAGCCTATGCCCATCCCACTGTACTGTATGGCTCCAGAAAAGTTGAAGGAGTATCTTGAGGATTTTCTAGCAAAGGAGTTCGTCAGACTAAATGTATCACCATGGGGTACACCACTGTTATTTGTGAAGAAGAAAGAAGGGATTATGTGGATGTGCATTGATTACCACCAGTTGAACAAGGTCACCATTAAGAACAAGTACCCGTTGCCGCATATTGATGATTTACTTGACCAGTTATAGGGTGCTAGGGTGTTCTCTAATATGGACTTGAGATCGGGATACCATTAGTTGAAAATTCAGGACTCGGATGTTTCGAAGACAACTTTCCATACTAGATATGGCCATTATGAAATTATGATGATGTCCTTCGGCTTTATTAACGGCCCAACAACGTTTATAGATTTGATGAACATGGTTTTCAAGCCTAATATTGTGTTTACTGTGAAAAAGGTAACAATAATTAAATTTGTAAATGAGATTCTAAAAATACGTGATCTATTCCCGAGCTAGTTTGTAAGGGTGATTAATGCAAAAAAGTGAAGTAAGATGGTAAAGATCGAGTTAGCCAAAGCAGTAATCGAACCAGTAAGGGGATGTTTCTCGGGCGGAAAGCTGGCCAGTAGGTACCTCGGATCCAAGCCTCGAGCCTATCTCGGGCTTGTCGAGGGTAGTCGCGAAGGGGATAACAGATAAAGATTTAAGTAAATAAGGCTCTATACTATCAATTTAGAGCCAAATAATGAAGAGAAAATGGAGAAACAATAAAGTGCTAAGGCGACCTCGAAGTCGATGAAGACAAGTAACTTAGAAGAAAGAGTGAGAGAGAGAGAGAGAGAGAGAGAGAGAGAGAGAGAGAGAGAGAGATATTATTGCATTGTGGAGAAGTAGAGCAATATCAGTCCTTTATAAGGTAGGTTGAGTTCCCCTTATATAGGCGAGGGGACTCGATATAGTACAAGGTGCATTAAATGTTAAGATACAGGGATGAGACGTCTGGACAAGACACTAAAACCTGTTGGCTTGGGCTATCCCCTCGGTAGCTTATCATCTGCGTGACTTCTGCTAGGTTGCGGATAGATCCTCTAACCTTCGAGCCACTTCAGAGCCACGGATTATACTCAAGATAAGGATATCGACTACGACCTTATGGCCTCGACATGCTGTTAGGGTACTCTGAATGTACCTTGATGGCGGGAAATAGACTCCTCTGATTTTACCGCACACAGATAGTCTCCGTGTTTTCTATATCGAATTGATAGGAAATGATGCTGAATCGTAGCCTCGAGGCTATTGTTACCATGACATCATCCACATAAGAGCATTAAATGGCATAGTTCCGAGAACCATGCGAGGCCGCCGTCATATGCGACAATCGAGAAGTTCACAAACTGCTGCTGGTTCATCCCTTATGCTTCCCCAATCGATTCCTATAAAATTCCCCGATCGCCAGATGCTCCTCATCTTTGCCCTTCTTCTAGGATCGCGAACCAGAATCTTAACTTATTTGACATATTTTCATCTTTCTCTCTTTTAGGGAAAGTGTTCACCATTATCCCTGGCTAGGACTTCTAGGACGGTACCCCATCGGAATAACACTGCATCATCGTCCCAGTCGGACAGGGGGAAAATAAGCCGATCCCTTCTTTAGAGCAGTGGACCCCTTCCAAGCTTGATAGGTCGAAGGATTTTAACACCGAGACTCCCGCGTCTACGCCTGGCCGATTGGAGCATGTATCTCAATACATTAGTGTCGTGACTAATGTAAAAAATGTGAGGAGTGATTGTCGATGGAGTGAAGCAGTGATAGTGGAAATTCCTGCCTCCGGCGATGATATTACCAGTTTCAAGGAGGGCTTTCTTTACGTGTATACCTATCCGTTCACCTTGTGTCCTTATGAATCCGTAAAATCTCCTTCTTTGGAAATCGATCCGGTGATCCTTGACTTATGCATTCGGTATCGAGTGACCCTTGGCCATATCTCCACGTCTTTTTGGAGGATTGTGCTGATGCTCAGGCACTTTATTGAGGAGGTCACATGTGAAGTTTTCACCCTCAACCATCTGATCAGATTATACCATCCTTGGTTGTATCGAATTTGATCACACTTTGGCAACGGTCCAAGAAAACTTTATTTATAATCATCGATGAAGGGAAGGACCGGGGGTGGATGAGCAAGTTTGTTCGGGTGTGAACCTTGGACATCATCCTGGTCCAATGGATGCCCTTTCTCGAATGGTGGAACCATCGGCGTAAGTATATTTTCCCTCTAATCATTTCTCAATTTTTCTTTTGAGTGTCGTGATAATCTCTTAGCGACTTTATCTAGCTTCTCCTTAGAATCTCGAGGAGATCCCAGACTTGGCGAGGTGGATCAAGCACTTGGACGGAAGGTTCCCGTAAAATCTCCGATCCTGTGCCATTATGGCCGATAAGCGTTGGGTAGCCAAGAACCATGGTGAGGTTTCCTTTCTACACGTGTCTCGTATTTTGCATTACCCCTGGGCTCTAATCAATGGCGTCATGCATTAATCATGTTGGTGTAAGCCTTGGAGAAAATATACTGATGAGGCCACCCCCTGGTGGGGTAACAGAGGCCTTGGGGCTCGGCACGAGCAAGAAAAGGAAAATAAGACGGGCCATTTCCCGACTTGACGAGACTGCTATCCCGACCTCTGATCCGGATCTTGGTGTAGGCGGGGAAGATGATGATGGCGACAGTCCGCTGAGGAGACTGCTATCCCGACCTCTGAGAAGGGTTCGCAGGTGCCCCGGTCGGAGGCTGCTGAGTCTGAGATAGTGAGGGCTGGCAAGGCTAAGGAGCCGGAGGTTGTTGATAAGGACGCCGATGTGGTTTCAAATCGCTCGGCCAAATTCGATATAGCTTTTGCCAGTAACGCTACGGGTTTAGATAGTTCGGAGCCTTCCAAGGGCACGGGCCGCTATTCGACGGAGTTGATGACCTGAATGACTTCATTCGAAACTATTCAGTCTCATCGGGAGAGTTGAGAGACGCTAGGAGGATGGTTGGTGCCACGGCCGGCACTTCCTTCGGAGGGGAAGGATTTATTGCCAACATTCTTGATGGCATACTTGACGGAGCTGATGTTGATGTATCTGATGCCGTCGATGCAGCGGAGAAATCCCTGCGGTAGGTGATAATTTTTCTTTGAGTGTTTCGTTTCGCCTTCGGGCATTATTTATTGTTTTTCTTAATTTCCTTGTTATGCCGTAGTACAAAGAGATATATGAGCGTGTCATCTCTCGGCTCCGTGGGTTACTTGCACGCCACGAGAAGGAGTGTGATGCCATTGCTTCAAAAGTGCAAGACTCGGAGTCTCAAGGCATCCGGGGAGATGAAGAGTTGAAAGAGCTTTGAGCCTCCTTAGAGGCGGCACTTCGGGAGAAGACTGCTCTTACTGCATAAGTATTCTTCTTTCTATTCTATACCCTCTCCTCCACTCAGTATATATATATGTGTTTTGTGTTTACATATTCCCCATATTTCTTCTCAACGAAGGTTGAACAGGAAAGCTCGAGGATCGCCGAGTTAGAAGCAGAGGCCTCCGGGCTGAGGGAGTGGAATAAGACTACGACTGGGGAGTTGGCGACATCATGAAGCCTTATTTCAGACGCCTGCAAGGAGATTGTTGCTTTGGCCGTGGCTAAGCTCGATATAGAATGAGACGCTGCTGCTTACAAGGAGGACACAGCTACAGCGCATGCGATGGCTCGTGAAATATCCCTGGTGGCTGAGCAAAAACTGGTCCATGCTGTTGATCATGCCAAGGCAAAAGCGAGGAGGGAGGTCTTGGAAGGAATCAAGGCCCAAGGCTTCGAGCTATCAGCTGACCTGAATGAGGCCCGTGCGATAGAGAGGGAATTGGAGCGTTTAATTGTTCCCAACGAGGGCGAAGAGTACAGCGGAGAGGAGTAGTCTCCGAGCCTCTCTTCTTCTTTTTTTGTATGCCCCTTTTTCTTTCTTTTTTGTTTCATATGTTCTCCCCTCCGGGAAACGAATACTGCAAAGGTGTAAGACTATTTTGTTAACATATGAAAGGAGCCTTTACTCTGGTAGTTCTTCTTGCTTCAGGGAACCGAGTATCGGGCCTTTAGAGCTTTTTTGTATTTTGTAGCTGAGGTTGAGCTGATAGCTTCTGCAGACCGATGTCGGGGATTCCCCGAGGTCTCCCCCTACTTTCTAGAATTACGTGGGAGCCTGGAGTGATTCCTCCATTGTGTTCCCCAAGGGGAGGGTGACGTTAATACGGCCAAAATTAATTAGCTTGTTTTGGGCAATTGGTCGGTTGTTGCTTAGATCTTATATATTCATCTATCCCTCCCTCAAGCGATGATTTTGTAGTTTCTTTTTTAATAAGTTCTTCTCTTCTGTAGAGCTAGGTTCCCTCCGCGAGCTTCTTCACTTTCCGCTTTAGGCGATTTCTGCCTGGATACTCCTCTTTTTCCCATTATTCTGTCGTGGCCATGGCTGCCGCTTCGGCATCTGACACTCGGATGAAGGAGACTCCTTCTTGTATTCTACCATTGGCAGGCGATTGTGGCCTTCCTCCGATGTTGGGGGAGCGGTGTTCGGAGCATACTGCCTCGAGGAGCGTTGCTCCGCCGGGAAAACCACCCAATATTCCAAGCCACCGGGGCCATGTGTCAAGAATTACCTTTTTGGTGGTAGAGGAGGACCTCCGGGTGATTAGGAGAATATGTGGATGGGGGGAAGCCATGGTTCTGTAAGCCCCTTCCCCCGAGGAGAATGTCACGACATCTGTTGAAGATTTTTTGAGCGCGCATACTAGCATTCTCATGCCAGGTTCCCCGGACCGGGTTGTGCTTGATTTTTATAAGAGGTATCAAGTAACGCTGGCGCAGGTTCATCCCTTCTTCTGGAGCATTATGTGGTCGATGAGATATTTTGCCGACAAGGCTGGGATAGATTATACTCTTAGTCACCTCATAAGGTTGTATTAGCCATTACGCTTCCGAGGCTTGGTTGCTCTTCAATGTAGGTCTACTCGAACCCCTATAATCGGCGGTCAAGAGGATGAAGACCATGAATGAGTGAGCCAGTTTGTTCCAGTTCGGACGACTGACATTATCCCTGGAGAATTCTTACCGTTCCTTGAGAAATGGAGCTCCACACATAAGCACTTTGTTCGAGCTGTCTTTTTCTTCATATGAGGTCGGACTCACAGTGATTTCTTCTCGTCTTTTGCTTACAGTGACTCGTTGGTTGCCTGATGAGGTTCTGGACTTAGCTGAATGCTCTCGTAAGCTGGCAGCATGCTGGACTCATGATAGGCGCCGGTGGCGAGATCTTTCAAAAGGAAGATGGGAGGTAAATTATCGTGGTAGGTGCCTAGCGTTCTCTTTCCACCCTTCTCTTTTCTTTTTCTGGGGCGGCCTCCTCTTTGCTGACCTATTTGGTTCCCCTACTGTAGACATCGGGAGTCATTTGAGGTGAGACCCCCGGTTCAAGAATCGAGGAGCGCTGGTAAAAGGAAAGATGTTTCATGATGTGAGAAGGCTTGCGGTGAGGCACCCTCTCCACAGACGCTGAGGGGAAATGACTCGATCGGTCGGCCAACTTCCGAGACTGAAGCTTTATTGGACATAGCTTCGGCCCTCGGTGAGGCTCATCTAGATTGCATCCTGTTATTTACATGTAATAATGGGGGGGGGGG
>MU702021.1:24420-48632 GCA_026770625.1 Nicotiana glauca | reverse complement strand
TGTTATTTACATGTAATAATGGGGGAGGGGGGGGGACCCCGCAACTTGTAATTTCTGCATTTCTGCTTGCTAGAGTTTTTTCACTGGATCGATTCAATCCCGGAGTAGCCTTTAGGCTTACATTTTTCGATTATCTTCGGGTTCAGTCTCCGAGTCAGGATCTGACTCAAGATTAACTTACCCTCGAGTCTGTTCAGGCTGGCAATAATGGTTTTTATATTCTGCCCTTGGGCGTTTGGCAATTTTTCGGGTCCAGTCTCTGAGCCACGTTGTGATTCAAGTTGTAATTAACCCTTTAATCTTTTTAGAGGCTCCGATTGGCGGTAGTGTTTTTTTTCCCACCCTTGGGTGCTTGGCGATTTTTTGGGTCCAGTCTCCGAGTCGCGTTGTGATTCAAGCTGCAATCGACCCTTTGGTCTTTTCGAAGGTTCTGGTTGGAGATAATGGCATCGATGTTATGCTCTTGGGAGTGTTATGATTTTTGGGTCCAGTCTCTGAGTCGCATTGCGATTCGAGCTGTAATTGACCCTTAAATCTCGTTCGAGCTCTCGGCCAGTGATGGTGGCCTTTCTATTGCTTGGCCATTGAGACCTTTTAATATGAGGTCCGGAGGCTTGCTTAGCCGGCGACAATGGCACTAAAACTGTTTGTTCGTGGAGACCTTTTAATGTGAGTCCTGGAAGCTTTTCTTAGGTTAACTATTTTGGATCTAGTCTCCTAATCGGGTTACGATTCGAGCTCACTTTAATCCTTAAGTTGTCAATTTTTAAGCTGGCAAAAATGGCTCTTACGTTGTATGGTCGTAGAGACCTTTCGATTTGAGGCCCGGAGGCTTGCCTAGCCGGCAACAATGGCACTTACGCTGTATGGTCGTAGAGACCTTTTGATATGAGGCCCGGACGCTTTTTGTAGGCTTTGTTTCCTCCCGTTAAGGTTTTATTGAGTATTTTGCCTGACCCGTCATCGATTCTGAAAGAACCTCGATTTCAAGTCATAGTCGGTGATGTTTTGAGCACCTTGGAAGATTCATAGCTCATAGGTCGAGTAGATCGATGCTTTTGCAATTTTGGAGCCAATGTGATCGGGACTAATTTTTTGCCTGTTGAGGGAAGCCTGTGTTTAATCGATTCTTTCCGAAGTAGATTCAGAGGATTTTTTATCAAAAGTCGGGCGTCCCCAGTCGCATTTTTTCTGCATATGCCATTTTTACCGGAGTCATGTGCGTTTGGCCGGGGCCATTTTGATTCCATGAAGTAGTTCTAGGCATCTACACCGAGGGTATGCCCTTTAGGGATTTTTACAAATGCGATGTATAGCCTAAACTGCGGGATTTTTCATGCCTATTGAGGTCTTATAGTTTGCCATGCCTGTTGAGGTCTTACAGTGTATGGAGAATAGATCTGGTTTTGCCGAGGCTGCCCGTTAGCGTCTTACAATTTTTGATTTTCCAGTGCGTGGAGATTGGTGGTAGTCTCCGAGTCATCGAGTTGTGTAAGCCTGAAGACCGCTTCTCGTGAGCTCGGAGCTGCACTACAGGAGCCTGGTGAGCCAGGCATTTCGACCCTGGGGTTGTCCGAATATCGGATCTTTTAAGTCTCCGGGTATCTCGAGATACATCTGGCGGAGAGCTTTTTTGTTGTGGATAAGCCGAAAAAGACTTCTTCGAGGCATCGAATTCTTAAACAATATTCTTTATTGCTTGGCAAAAATACAAGCTGCAATTACATGTTGTCCTGTTGTTGTGAGTCTGGTCTATACGGGTGCGACTTCCCTGATTATCCGCTATGCTTGTATGATTCCATATTGGAAATTTTTAGGAGAGAGAGGATCACGATCTAATTGGGTCCCCTCCCAGAGGATGAGCAGTCCTGCTAATAATCTTGTCGGTGGAACCTTCTTCCTGTTAGAAACTCGGTCGAGGAAAGAATGCCCGGCGAGGCCCGTAGTGGCCGCGGATTCTCGAGCGGGATCGAGAGCTACTGAATGCCTTAGCTGGCTGCTTGTGTATAGATTAGCAACAAGAAAGGAAAGGAATGAGGTCACTAGCTTTGGACATTCAGTCATTGGCTAACAGACTTGTGTGGTAGGATATTTTAGAGCCCAACCAAGTTCTTGCGTATGTAATTTCCCAATCTTCACAATTGGAGAAAATCAAGGCTCGACAGTCTATTGATCCGCATTTGATGGTTCTTAGCGAAACGGTACTACAGAGTGGTGCCAAGGAGGTTTCTATCGGTGATGATGGTGTTCTGCGACCCTAGGGTCGCTATGTGTTCCTAATATTGACGATTTGAGAAGGAGGATTTTAGAGGAGGCATACAGTTCTCGATATTCCATTCATCCAGGTGCTACTTTTATGGAGATGTATCGTGACATGAGGCTATATTATTAGGGGCGGCGGATGAAGAAAGACGTAGTTTAGTTTGTATATAGGTGCCTAAATTTCCAGCAAGTTAAGTGTGAGCACTAAAGGCTAAGTGGCCTTCTACAGAAGATGACTATACCAAAGTGGAAATGGGAACGTATTACTATGGACTTCGTAGTTGGGTTATCGCGGATCTTGCGGAAGTTTGACATAGTTTGGGTCATTGTCGATAGGTTGACTAAGTCGGCACACTTTATTCCGCTGGTGAGTATGTGTACTTCAGAGAGGTTGGCCTAGATTTATATTCAGCAGATAGTTCGGTTACATGGTGTGACTGTTTCTATCATATAAGATAAAGGCCATCAGTTTACTTCACATTTCTGGAGAGCCGTACAGAGTGCGTTGGGGACCCGTGTAGAGCTCTATACAATATTTCATCCACAGACCGATGGGCAGTCGGAGCAAACTGTTCAAATCATGGAGGACATGCTCAAAGAATATGTGTTGATACCCAATTTTTCCCTCATATATTTCAAACATGCATATATACTTTTAAAAGAGTGCATATGCATCATCATTTGATTCATAAACACATACAAGTATTTTTTTCAAAATTTTCCATCAATTTATTCTTATGTTTTATTAAACAAATAATCATTAAGTGCATCACAAATAGTTTTATGATAATTTTATCATCTAACCTCATCATTTATATCCATATTAAGTTTGAAATATTTTTGGCACATTTATTATAATTACATTTGCATTTTTAAGGCTAAAATTATACATTTTGCAATAATAGCCCATATACAGTTATAACTACTTTATTTATGCAAAAACTAACTTTTTATATTTTTATAGTATTGAATAATTGTTGCTAACTATTTTTATGCACAAATAATATTTTTACTATTTTATTTATTATTTTTAAAAATTATTTTATTAATTAAAAATGGGTATTTAATTAATAGCCCTAAATTCCTCCTATTTTTGGACCTAGGCTACCCAAACCAGCCCAAATCACCCAGCCCAATACCTAAAATGCCGAACCCAATAACCCCAGCCCAAAAGCATTGACCCAATTATTCCAACCCGGCCACGACCCATTTAACCAACCCGCCCTGCTCACTTATTAAATCCTGGCTATTGATCTCCTAAGATAAACAACCCCTGTTAAACTAACCCTTTTGATATTAACCCCACACCCAAATTCCCCTCATTCCCTCTCACCCGCTGTCACCAAACTCTCTCAACTACCTCCCTTCTGATGAACCCTTAACCCTAGCCGTCACACCCCAAATCCTTCTCCTAATCCATCTTCTAATGGGATTTACTTACTATATCTGTATATATTTGCTACTGGTTGATTCTCTATGGTATCACTTAGTACTTTCCTAAACATGACAAGTGCTACTACTCTGATTCTGTTCATTTCTTGAATCTGGACGATATTCTGTCTACACACATTTTTTCTATACCGTGTGAGTCCGATTTTATCTATATTTTGATGATTTTGAATTATCCTAAAACTAGGGTTCACAGATTTCCTTCAAAACGAACCAAAATTGGTTTGAGTCCTTGATTTTGGGTGTTTCTTGTCTATATTCGTCCTATTATGTGTAAGTTTGATTTTCCTTATTTAGATTTTGCTGATTTCTTTTTACTTGCCTTAAGAGTTAGAATTTTCAAATCTCGTTTGCTTATTATTTTGACTCACTGATTATGGTGCTATTCGTTTCTTTATTCATCTTTGTGAATGAATATACTGTTAATATTTTGTTTTCCTAAAATTAGGGTTTGCTTATTTCCTTTTCCCTAAATCCGATTTTATTTTATTCTGCATGGTGATACTTCCTTATTTCTGTATGATTTACACTTTTCCTTATTTATTTCCTCTATCTATGTCACTATATAAACCCTTCCCCTTCCCCTTTAGGACATACCGAGAATCACTGTAATCTCATTGAGAAATATAAGATTTGGCTCTGTATTCTCTTTGCTATCAAGTTCTATCTCTGGTTTTGGCCGGCTGGAAGCCAAGGCCAAATATTTTGGGTTCTCGACTATTGTGATGTTATTCTTGCTTTCTCCGCCTAATTGGTGAGTTACTATATCTTTGTCATTTTATTCTTATGCATATGTGACTTGTGTCTAGGATCTAGTGTGTTTAAAGTTTATTTTTGAGCATGATTTTATCAATTCCATGTTTGTTCGAGTCCCTTTAGTTCTATAATTAACACTGTTAGTTCTGAGTCTATTTTATTGAATAAATATGAATCCTCTTAAGTGTTTAGCTTAATACCTTCTAATTTGTTTCGTGTATGCAGTCTTGTTAATTTTGCACTTGTCTTGAACTTTTAGTAATCTTTAGGGTAATACTAGAAAATCTATAAATATACTTGTTCTAAGTTTGTCTTGGTATGTTTGATCAGTACTAATTCCTTTTCTGTCACTTATGTGCCCTGATATTGTGTTCTCTAGCATGTCTTTAATCCATACTATTTCAAGTAATTGCTTAACTCTAGGATACTTATCAGATTTATGTTTTACTACTATGTTTAAACACTATTTGTGTGTAAGCACAACTTGTCCTTAATACCAGCATGTACACATAGCCTAATTAGACCTTTCAGGCTTTAATTTATTAAGTACTATACATTTGTGCATGAAGAACTTTGCATATCTTGCCTCTTAGATCTTTCAATGTAATTCTGCCTATGTGTTCAAGTCTTGCTGTCCACTACCCTGTATTTCGAATTCTGTTATGTTGTCTTCCTAAAATCAAATAGTTCTTTTAAAAATATGCCCCTTAGCTATTGCCTCCTTTTATGTGTTGTTTATGCTATCTTGAATCCACATTCTTAGGTCCTTTAGGTTCTGTCCTTGACCTCCTTAGTGTGAGCACTGCTCAAGGTCCATATGAGACCCTTGTTAACTCTGACACACTGGGTTTGGTTCCTAATATCCTTTGAACTGTATCTGAGCCTTTGTTCTCTAGTGTGAGCAATGCATTGGATTCTCGAAGCACTTGGGAACTCTGACACACTAGAGATTTGGGTTCTGTGTGTTTCACCGCTAGTTATTGTGTATCTTTGAGCCTTGGAGCTATTATCGATTGAAGGCTTATGTGATGACCCAAAAGGGTCATCACTTAATTTATAAGTAAATTGTGTGTTTCGAGGCCTTAGAAGCCTCTTTTTTCTCACCTTGATTTGCGTGTGCGGTCTCGGCGTATATCCGGAATGCTTTTATGTGAAAATTTGATAAAAATACTAATTTGACCTTTAAAATTTAATTTAAGTTAACTTTGGTTAATATTTTGGGTAAACGGACCCGGACCCATGATTTGACGGTCCTGGAGGGTCCGTAGGAAAATATAGGACTTTGGCGTATGCCCGGAATTGAATTCTGAGGCCCCAAGCCCGAGAAATAAATTTTTGAAGAAAATTGTTTAACTAAAATTTTAAGAGTTTTTGGAAATTTGAATGTGTTTGGATCTGGTGGTATCGGGCCTGTATTTTGGTTCCGTAGCCCAGTACAGGTCTTATATGGTATTTAAGTCTGTAAGATTTGGTAAGAAACGGAGGTCATATGATGTGATTCGGACCCTTAGTTGTAAAATTTGATACTTTGAAAGTTCTTGAGATTTTCTTTGATTTTGATGCTAAACTTGTAGTTGTTGATGTTATTTTGAAAATTGCATTGCACAATCAAGTCCGTATGATGTTTTTTAGGTTAGGGTGCATGTTTGGTTTGGAGCTCTGAGGGCTGGGGTGAGTTTTGGATAAGCTACTAAGTGATATTGTACTTAGAAAAAACTATTGTGTGTTGCAGGTCTGCAGGCTTCTCAATTGTGAAGCCTGCCTCGCAAATGCAAGCTCGCATTTGCGAAGAAACATTGCAATTGCGACAATGGGATGGGGCAGGGAACCTTCGCATTTGCGAAGCTTATGTCGCAAATGCGACCTTAGCAGGCTCCGCAGTTGCGAACTGTGTTTGCATTTGCGATAAAAGCAGAGTCAGGCCTTACTTCACAATTGCGAAGCTTTGGCCGCAATTGCGAGTTCGCATTTGCGAACAAACCATCGCAATTGCGATATCTGTGCCTGTGCAAAACATAACTTAGCCGAAAATCCTTCTTTTTTCAAACTCCCTCAAACCCTAAGCTCTCTTGGGCGATTTTCTAAAGAAAAGTTCTTATCCAAATCGATTGTAAGTCATTTCTAACTCATTTTCTTTAATCTATAACATCTTTTTACATGATTTCAACTAAAAATCAAGGGTTTTCATGTGAGAAATTAGGTGTTTTGGGTAGAACTTAGGATTTTCAAATTTTGGGGATTTGGACCTCTATTTGAGGTCCGATTTTAAAATAAATTATATAATTTAGTTTGTGGGTGAATGGGTAATCGGGTTTTGGTTCGAACCTCGGGTTTTGACCATGTGGGCCCGGGGTTGATTTTTGCCTTTTTGGGGAAATCGTTGGAAAACTTATTTTCATGCATTAGAATTGATTCGTTTAGCATTTATTGATATCGTTAAATAACTTATGTCTATATACAAGCGAATTGGTGGTGGAAACAAGAGGTAAATCGGTAGTTGAGGCTTGAATTGTGTTTATAGCATCGGGGTAAGTGTTTGGTCTAACCTTAGCTTAAGGGATTAGGAGTTGCATGTTATTTGCTATATGTTAATTTTTGAGTACGATGTATAGGCATGGTGACGAGTATCTATGCGTTAGTGTCAAGCATGCCCGTGAGTCTTATACTATGATTAATATGACTCTATTTCGTATTGTTCATGATTTATATGATGATTTCTATTGTTGAACAAGGCTTGTGGAAGTGTTAATGGCAACTGAACATTGTATTATGTTGGCTCAAGTTGAGAATTGAGTTGTGAAGTAATTGTGGAAAAGAGAAGAGGTTTATGATATTGTCTCACTTACCGAGATGTTATTACTTTTGATATTATCTCCCTTGCCGGGATATTATTACTCATGATATTGTTCCCCTTGTCGGGATCTTGTTGTGAAATTATTGATCCCCTTGCCCAAATTGATTTGTGATTGTTGCTTGGGTGAGGAAGAGTGTAAAGCATGAAGGGTGATACCGTGCATGATCTTGAGAATATTAATGCACGAAGGGTGATGTCATACCGATATTGTGAGGTAAAAGCACGAAGGGTGATGCCGTGCCGCGCGATGTAAAATGTCGTGCCATGATATGAGTGATAATGCACGAAGGATAATTTTGTGCCATGATTATGTGAGGTAAAAGCACAAAGGGTGATGTCGTGCACGTGTTACTGAGTTCTTGATTCTTGTTGATAATTGATTTATGGTTCTCTTTACATTCTTCTATTGGTTTTCTATTGTTACCTGATATTCCCCACAGCATATTTCCCTGTAACGACCCGGAAGGTTATTTTAAGAATTAACACCCCGATCCCCTATTAACTGCATTCCCCGTGCTTGTTTCCACTATTGTGAGTTGCTGGGAGTATTAATGTAGTGTTTCGGAGAGTTTTAGGACACTTAGTCCCTAAAAGAGAGTTTAAGTTTTAGAATTTGGAACGTATCCAAAACGGTGTGAAGACGGCCTCGAAATAGAGTTTCGTTGGTTCCTTTAGCTCCATTGGGTGATTTCGTGCTTAGGGGCGTGTTCAGATTGTGTTTTGGAGGTCCGTAGCTTAATTAGGCTTGAAATGCTGAAAGTTAAATTTTTGAAGTTTCCAGTTCGATAGTGAGATTTTGATATCGGGGTCGTAATGGAGTTTTGGAAGTTGGAGTAGCTTCGTAGTATTGAATGTGACGTGTGTGCAAAATTTCAGGTCATTCGGACGAGGTTTGATAGACTTTTGGTCGAAAGCATATTTGAGAGCTTTTGAAGTTCTTAGGCTTGAACCCAATGCTAATTGGTTGATTCGATGTTGTTTGAGGTGTTTTGAAGATTTGTATAAGTTTGAACAATGATATTGGGCTTGTTCGTATTTTTCGTTAGGATCCCGGGGCCTCGAGATAATTTCAAAATGTTGTCGAAAGAATTTCGAATGACCTGAAGCTGCTGATCTTCTGTCATTTCCACACCTGCGGTTGGGTCTCGTAGGTGAGGAGCCGCAGAAGTGGCGCTAGCAATGATGAAGCGGAAAAGGGGATAGCTAACGGGGACCGCATAAGTGGGTGCTTCATTGCAGAAGTGGCACCGTATCTCCGTAAGAGTAATCGCAGTTGCGGATGATGGGTTTTAGTGAATTGTCGCAGATACAACTTTAGTTCTGTAAAAGCGGGACCACAGGTGCGGTCCCATGGCCGTAGAAGCGGATTTGCTAGGCAGAATATATAAATAGATGCCTTCGCGAATTTGAGTTATTTTTCACCTATTTTCAAACGGGAAGAAGGTTTGGGGAGCATTTTCAAGGGAGATTTTTGGAGGGATTCGTTGTGGTAAAGCACTTGGTCCTTAAGCTTGTTATTATGGTGATTTTTATCATTCTAAGCATGAAAATTGAAGGGAAATCAGTGGTAAATTGGGGGTTAGGGCTTGATTCATTGGAGAACTTTGAGTGGTGATTTGAGGGACCAATTGAGGTCCAATTTTGGTAATTTTGGTATCCTGTTTATACTACTTGCAATTTAAGCCTGTTGTTTGCTTGCGGAAGCATTTCTAATTCACTTAATTGCTTTACTTGCTCAAACTGCATTATTTGGATTATGTGCAACATGATAGGCTAGAAATACATGTTTTACATTGGTATGGAATTTGAATTGAATTGTGTATTCTTCGTGTTGTTGTTGTGTGTTTATTTTTGGACTACGGGCCAGTATCCCGGGAGATTCCCCTGTATGTTTACTTTAGGACTATGGATTTGTATTTTGGTAGATCCCCCTGAACATTTACATTGAAACTACGGGATTGCACCTGATAGATTCCCTCTGTACTAGATATTTACATTTGGGACTACGGATCGGACTTTCGGTAGATCCCCGCATATTATGAGTTGGACTACGGGACTGCACCCGGGAGATCCACTGGATATTTATATTTGGGGACTACAGGAAGGTATCCTAGGAGATCTCCGATTGTTATCTTTGTGTTGAGTTGTATTCCTTTCCTTGACTATTTTGTCTCAGTTATAGTTATTGTTGTTCTTTCTATCCTGTGTTACTTCTTACTGTTGCACTTAATTATACTGTCTTATTCTATATTAGTATACCTTGTATTTCATTTAACCTCAATAGGGCACTGACTTTCCTCGTCACTACCCGACTGAGGTTAGGCTTGCACTTCCTAAGTACCGTTGTGGTGTACTCATGACTTTTTTGTGCATGGTTTTCGTATGCAGATCCAGGTACTTCCACTCAGTCTTATCACCCTTTAGGTGAGACACTTTTTTAGAGACTTTGAGGTATATTTTCCGCGTCCGCAGATCGAGGAGTCTTTTTCTATTCTCTGAACTAGTATAGCCCTTCTATATTTTCCTTATTGATAGACATTTATGGAGTTAGAACTTTTTATGTATCTCTTAGCTTGTGATTCATGGGATTCAGGATTTTGGGAGTATTAGGTTGAGATTCTTGTACTGTTATATGCTTGACGGCATCTTAAACACTGTTTGATTTTGTTATCTTTGTTTTTAATTATTTTCTTTTCAAAATTGTTTCTTTTCTGCATTTGTTAGGCTTACCTAGTCGTAGAGGCTAGGTGCCATGACGATAGTTCACGGAGGGCAAACTGGGGTTGTGACAAGTTGGTATTAGAGATCTTGGTTCATAGGAGTCATGAATCACAAGCCGGTTTATTAGAGTCTCATGGATCGGTACGGAGACGTCTGTACTTATCTACGAGAGGCTGTGTAACTCTTAGGAAAATTCCACTTCACTTGATTTAGTTGTCGTGTGAGATTTTGATGTCATAATTCTAAACTTCTGTCTTCTATTCTCTTATATATAATCAGGAACCCTCGCCCCTTACTAGAGCCATCAGAGATCGGGGCTGGGGTGGAGGCCGAGGACTCGCACGCGGTGCAGCAAGAGCACCCATGCAAGTTACCACCGAGGAGCCTCCGGCAGTTCCAGCCAGAGCCCAGGCACTTGATACGCCTACTGCTACTACTACTGCAGCACTTCAGGAGACTGTGGCACAGTTCATAATCATGTACACCATTCTGGCTCAAGCAGGGTTGCTTCCCCTTGCTGTAGCCACATCTCAGGATGGGAGATGAGCACAAACTCTCAACGCCTGCACTCTTGAGCAGTGAGTGCATGTTGAGCAGGTCCTAAAGACTATTCCTATATAGCCTGCAGTCCCAAATCAGTCTGAGGACGTGGCAGCGGCTTCTGAGGATGAGCAACGAAGGCTTGAGAGGTTCAAGAAGTGCAAGCCTCCTGTATTCAGTGGTCTAGCATCAGATGATGCTCTGAGATTTCTAGATGAGTGCTACCGTATTCTCCATACCATGGGTTTATCAGGATCGAGCGGGGTTTCCTTCACTGCTTTTCCAACTTTAAGGAGCCGCCTATTTATTGAGGGGCTTATTCCCAGCATCACGTCTAGCATGGCTAGTGAAATGGAGATGGATATTTCTTATCAGCAGGTAGTGAGCATTTCTAGGAGGATTGAGGGTATGCATGCTAGGGACAGAGAGGCGAGGGAGGCCAAGAGGCCTCGAGAGTCGGGCCATTATTTTGTTGCCCGTGCCCCAGCTGTAGGTTGTCATGGTAGGGGCTTTATGATTCGCCCTGTTCGTTCAGCTCTTCTAGCAGCTAGTGTTATTCTAGCTCCTCTTAGGCCTCATGAGCCTTATTATGCACCTCTAGTATCTAGTGCGCCTCCTGCGCGCGGTGCTTTCAGTGGTCAGTCCAGCAGACCTAGCCCAAGCCATTCGCAGCCGGCACGTTCTCCCAAAGCTTGTTTTGAGTGTGGTGACACACGCCATATGGTGAGGGATTACCCCAGAATTAGGAGGGGTGCACCTCCACAAACATTTTAGCCATAGCGTGGCCCATAGAGTTCTCAGGCTATGGTTATAGCTCCATTTGCTACCCCACCTTCTCAGCCAGCTAGAGGTGGAGGTTAGGGAGGTTGAGGTCTCCCTAGAGGGGGAGACCAAGCCAGATACTATGCCCTTCCTGCCCATACTAAGGTGGTTGCCTCCGATTCTGTCATCACAAGTATTTTCCTGGTTTGTCATAGAGATGCATCGATTTTATTCAATCCAGGCTCCACCTATTCTTATGTGTCTTCTTATTTTGCCCCGCATTTAGGTATATCTCGGGATTATTTGAGTTCCCCTTTTTATGTTTCTACTTATGTGGGAGATTCTCTTATTGTGGACCACGTTTATCGGCCGTGTGTGGTTGCTCTTATTGGTTTTGAGAGTAGAGCCAATTTTTTGTTGCTCACCATGGTAGATTTTGATATTATCTTTGGCATGGACTGGTTTTCGCACCATTATGCTATTCTTAATTGTCATGCCAAAATCCTGATGCTGGCTATGCCAGGTGTACCGCGTGTTGAGTGGAGGGGTGCTTTAGATCACACTTCCATTACATTTATTTCTTTCCTTAAGGCTCAATGAATGGTTGAGAAGGGGTGTGACACGTATCTAGCTTCTGTGAGAGATATAAGTATTGATACCCCTAAAGTTGATTCAGTCCCAATAGTATATGATTTTTCTGATATGTTTCCAACGGACCTTCCAGGCATGACGTCTTATAGAGATATTGATTTTGGCATTGATCTATTGCCGAGCACTCAGCCATTTCTATTCCTGTGTATCGTATGTCTCCTCTTGAGTTGAAGGAATTGAAGGATCAGTTACAGGGATTGCTTGAATAAGGGTTTTATTCGATCCAGTGTATCACCTTAGGGTGCTCCTGTCTTGTTTGTGAAGAAGAAGGATGGGTCTATTGGTATGTGCATTGATTATCACTAGTTGAAAAAAGTTAAAGTGAAGAACTGTTGTCCTTTGCCTTGTAGGATGATTTGTTTGACCAACTACAAGGTGCACAAGTGTTTTCTAAGATTGATTTGCATTCAAGTTAACATCAGTTGAAGATTCAGGAACCAGATATTCCCAAGACGGCTTTCAAGACTTAGTATGGTCATTACGAGTTCCTTGTTATATGATTTGGGCTGACCAATGCCCCATTAACCTTCATGCATTTGATGCACAGTGTGTTCCGGCCATATATTGATTCGTTCGTCATTGTCTTTAATGATGATATTTTGGTATACTCCTAGAGTCGGGAAGATCATGAGAAGCACCTGAGGACAATGCTTCAGACTTTGAGAGAAAAGAAGTTATATGCAAAGTTCTCGAAATGTGAGTTTTGGCTGGATTTTGTGGCATTCTTGGGTCACGTGGTATCTAGTGAGGGGATAAAGGTGGATCCGAATAAAGTTGAAGCAGAGAGAGTTGGCCCAGACCATCCTCAGCTACAGAGATCCGCAATTTTCTTAGTTTGGCGTGATACTACCGTCGATTTGTTGAGGGGATTTTCTCTATTGCAGCACCTATGACCAGACTGAACTAGAAGGGTGCTCCGTTCTAGTGGATAGAAGAATTTGAGGTAAGCTTTCAGAAGCTCAAGAAAGCTTTGATTACAACTCCAGTTTTGATATTGCCTACAGGTTCGGGGTCTTATACTATCTGTTGTGATGTCTCGAGGATTGGCCTTGGAGCGATATTGATGCATGATGATAGGGTGATTGCCTATGCATCCAGACAATTGAAGGTACATAAGAAGAATTATCCGGTCCGTGATCTCGAGTTAGCTGCTATCGTTCACGCCTTAAAGATTTGATGTCATTATTTGTATGGTGTGCCTTGTGAGATTTATACTGATTACCGGAGTTTTCAACATCTGTTCAAGCAGAAGGACCTTAATTTGCATCAGAGGAGATGGCTAGAGCTGCTGAAGGACTGTGATATCACTATCTTGTATCACCTGGGCAAGGCCAATGTGCTGGCCAATGCTTTGACTCGCCGGGTAGAGAGTTTAGGGAGTTTAATTAGCTTATTTACCAGCAGCAGAGAGGCCCATGGCGATGGATGTTCAGGCCTTAGCTAGCTAGTTTGTGAGATTGGATCTTTCGGAGCCTAGTCGGGTTCTAGCCTGCGTGGTCTCTCGGACTTCCTTGTTTGATCATATCCAGGAGTGTCAGCTTGATGAACCTCATTTGCTTGGCCTCAATGACAAGGTTTTACATGGCGATGCTAGAGATGTGACTATTGTTGATGATGGGGTATTGAGGATGCAGGGTCGAGTTTGTGTACCCAATGTTGATGGGCTTCGAAAGTTGATTCTAGAGGAGGCTCACAGTTTGTGGTATTCCATCCATGCGGGTGCTGCAAATACCAAAATTTGAGACAACACTATTGGCAGAGGTAGATGAAGAAATATATAATTGGGTTTGTAGCTCGGTGCCTCAATTGTCAGCAAATGAAGTATGAGCACCAGAGACCGGGTGGGTTGCTTCAGCAGATAGAGATCCTGGAGTGGAAGTGGGAGAGGATCACCATGGACTTTGTAGTTTGACTCCCACGGACTTTGAGGAAGTTCGATGCCATTTTGGTGATTGTGGATTGACTGTCCATGTCCATGCATTTCATTCCTGTGAGTACTACATATTCTTCGGAGCGACTGGCAAGATTTATATCCGGGAGAATTTAATCTACATGGTATTCCAATTTTCATCATTTCAGATAGAGGTACTCGGTTCATAACTCGATTCTGGAGGGCCGTACAACATGAGTTGGGTACTCGGTGAAGTTGAGCACATCATTTTACCCTCAAACGGATGAACAGTCCGGCCGCACTATTCAGATTCTTGAGGATATGCTCAGTGCGTGTGTGATTGAGTTTGGAGTGTCTTGGGATCAGTTCTTGCCATTAGTGGAGTTTCCCTACAACAACAATTATCAGTCCAGCATTCAGATGACACCGTATGAGGCTTTATATGGTAGGCGGTGTAGATCCACGGTGGGTTGGTTTGAGTCGGGTAAGGCTAGATTATTGGGCATTGACTTAGTTTAGGATACTTTGGAGAAGGTTAAGGTGATTCAGGACAGACTCCATACAGCCTAGTCCAGACAGAAGAGTTACATGGACCGGAAGGTTCGTGATGTTTCCTATATGTTTGGAGAGCGGGTTCTGCTTTGGGTTTCACCGATGAAGGGCATCATGAGATTTGGGAAGAAAGAGAAGTTGAGTCCGAGGTTTATTGGCTCTTTTGAGATATAGAGGCGTGTTGGGGAGGTTGCTTATGAGCTCTCCTTACCTCCCAGCTTGGCAGGAGTTCATCCGATATTTCATGTTTCGATGCTCCGGAGGTATCATGGTGATACGTCACATGTGTTCGATTTCAGTTTAGTCCAGTTAGACAAAGATCTATCATATATTGAGGATCCAGTGGCAATATTGGACAGGTAGGTCCGAAAGCTAAGGTCAAAAAACAATGCATCAGTGAAGGTTCAGTGGCGGGGTTAGCTGGTCGAGGAGGCGACCTGGGAGACCGAGCAGGATATGCGCAGCCGTCACCCTCATCTTTTCACTACTTCAGGTATGTCTCTATGCTAGTTCTAGGATGAATGAATGTTTAAGTGTAGGAGGATATAACGACCCGGTTGGTCATTTTAAGAATTAACACCCCTATCCCCTATTAACTGCATTCCCCGTGTTTGCTTCTGCTATTGTGAGTTGCAAGGAGGATTTATTTGGAGTTTCGAAGAGTTTTGGGACACTTAGTCCCTAAAAGAGAGTTTAAGTTTTAGAATTTGGACCGTGGTAGGAACAGTGTGAAGATGACCTCAAATGGAATTTTGTTGGTTCCGTTAGCTCTGTTAAGAGAATTCGGGCTTAAGGGCGTGTTCGGATTGTGTTTTGGAGGTCCGTAGCTTAATTAGGCTTGAAATGCTGAAAGTTGAATTTTTGATGTTTCCGGTTCGATAATGAGATTTTGATATCGAGGTCATAATGGAATTTCGGAAGTTGGAGTAGCTTCGTAGTATTGAATGTGACGTGTGTGCAAAATTTCAGGTCATTTTAACGAGGTTTGATAGACTTTTTGATTGAAAGAATAATTTGAGAGTTTTTGAAGTTCTTAGGCTTAAATCCGATGCTAATTGGTTGATTCGATGTTGTTTGAGGTTTATTAAGATTTGTATAAGTTTCAACAGTGGTATTGGACTTGTTTGTATTTTTGGTTGGGATCCTAGGGGCCTCGGGATGATTTCAGAAGGTTGTCGGAAGAATTGGGAGTGTCTTGAAGCAGCTGAAGCTGTTGATCTTCCTTCATAACCACACCTGCGGCTGGGTCTCGCAGGTGTGGAGCCGCGAAGCGGCGCTAGCACCGCAGAAGTGGAAAGGGGGAGAGCGAGCAGGTACCACAAAAATGGGTGCTTCATCGCAGAAGCGGCACCGCATCTGTGTAAGAGTAATTGCATGTGCGGAAGCTGGGTTTTAGTAAATTGTCACAGATGCGACTTTAGTTCTGCAAAAGGGGGACCGCACATAAGCGGATTTGCTGGGCAGAACATATGAATAGATGATTTGAGTTATTTTTCACCTATTTTCAAACAGGAAGAAGCTTTGGGGCGTATTTTCAAGGGAGATTTTCAGAGGGATTCGTTGAGGTAAAGCCTTTGGTCCTTAAGCTCGTTATTATGGTGATTTTTATCATTCTAAGCATGAAAATTGAAGGAAAATCAGTGGTAAACTAGGGATTAAGGCTTGATTAATTGGATAGGTTTGAATGGTGATTTGAGGGACCAATTGAGGTCCGATTTTCATAATTTTGGTATGCATGAACTCGTGAGAGTGTGGATTCTGAATTTGTAAGTTTTACCCGATTTCGAGACCTGGGCCCGGGAGCGTTTTGGTAATTTTTCATAATTTCTTGTATTAGCTTAGAATTAATTAGTGGAATCTGTTACTTGAAGTGTTATTTACATTATGCAATTGATTTGAATAGATTTGAGCCATTTGGAGTCGAGTACTCGTGGAAAGAGCATGGTTTCGGGTTGATTTTGAGCCGGTTCGAGGTAAGCGGCTTGTCTGACCTTGTGTGGGGGAACTCCCCTTAGGATTTGGTATGTTGATATTTGAAATGCCTTGTGCGTGAGGTGGAGAGTGCGTACTTGTGTTAATTGTTAAAAATATAGTTTTCATTAAGTAATTATAATTGTGTTTCTTTTCCGGTTTATACTACTTGCAATTTAAGCTTAGGGAAGCATGTCTAGTTGACTTAGTTGCTTTACTTGATCAAACTCCTTATTTGGATTATGTGGAGTATGCTAGGCGAGAAATACATATTTTACCTCAGTATGAAATTTGAATTGAATTGTGTATTCTTCGTGTTGTTGCTGTGTATTTACTTTGGGACTATGGGATGGTATCCTGGGAGATCCCCCTGCATGTTTACTTTGGGACTACGGATTTGTATTTTGGTAGATCCCCCTGCATATTTACATTGGAACTATGGGATTGCACCCGGTAGATTTTCCATGTACTGGATATTTACATTTGGGACTACGGATCGGATTTCCAGTAGATCTCCGCGCATTATGAGTTGGACTATGGGACTGCACCCGGGAGATCCACTGGATATTTATATTTGGAAACTATAGGATGGTATCCTGGGAGATCCCCGGTTGTTATCTCTGTATTGAGCTGTATTCCTTTTCGTGACTATTTTGTCTCCGTTATAACTGTTGTTGTTCTTTCTATCATGTGTTACTTCTTACTGTTGCACTTAATTATACTGTCTTATTCTATATTGTTATACCTTGTATTTCAATTAACCTCTATAGATCGACCAAGGTTAGGCTTGGCACTTACTGAGTACTACTGCAGTGTACGCATGCCCTTTCTGTGCATATTTTTCATGTGCAGATTCAGGTACTTCCACTTTATCTTATCACCCTTGAGGCAAGGCGCTTTTGTAGAGACTTCAAGGAATATCTGCCATGTCTGCAGACCGAGGATTCCCTTTCTATTCTCTGTACTAGTGTAGCCCTTATGTATTTTCCTTGTTGATAGACATTTCTGGAGTTAGAGCTTTTTATGTTTCTCTTAGCTTGCGATTCACGGGGTTCCGAATTTTGAGATTGTTAGGTTGAGATTCTTGTACTGTTATATGCAGGGCGGCATATTAAACATTGTTTCATTTTGTTATCTCAATTTTTAATTATTTTCTTTCCAAAATTATTTTTTTCAGTATTTGTTAGGCTTACCTAGTCGTAGAGGCTAGATGCCATCACCATAGTTCACGGAGGGCCAACTGGGTTCATGAAAATCCCCTTCATACTTTTAACTGTAAATGCCTGCCTTTACTTTTCATTGTATATGATTTAACTATACAAGTTTATTTGGTATTCTAGTCCGAGCCTCGTCACTACTTCGTTGAGGTTAGCTAGGCATTTACCAGCACATGGGGTCGGTTGTGCTGATACTACACTCTACACTGTGTGCAGATCTCGGTGCTGCAACTTTTGGACCACTGTGAGGTTGCTACCTTCAGTCCTTCAGGCAACCCGAGGTAGTCCTGCAGGCGTCTGCAAGCCTTGGCGTCTCCTTCTATCTTGCCATACTGTTTCTTTTATGTATTCCAGAAACATCTTTGAATTTATCTTTCGGACTCTATTTGTAGTAATCCTAGATAGTTTATGAGATTGTGACACCAATTCTGGGTAGCTTTTGTTATAGATTTGTATTGGTATTATTAAATTGTTACATTTTTGTCTTCCGCTTTATTATTTCCGTTGCTTGTATAAAGTTAATTCACATTGTTAATGGATTAGAAATGAAAAGGGTTAAATAATTGGAATAATTGGCTTACCTAGCTTTCACTAGTAGGCACTATCACGACTTCCGATGGTAGAAAATTAGGGTCGTGACAGCCTGGGTTGTCTAGGTGCATTTGGGCATGTTGTAGGCTCTCTATAGTTTTATTTATTCTGTAATTCATTCGTTAACCTAGTCTGTAATAATATTGTAATAACAATTATGGGGTATTTAGTAAAATTAGGAAGGGTTTCTTATTTTCATTTGCAAAGTCGGATAGAAATCCTGCCCATAGGGTCTCTATTTGTGCTGTTGATTTTGCTTATAAGTTCGATATTATATTGTTGTATGTTAGAAATCCTACCTATAGGTTCTATATTGTATTTACATCCTAGAAATCCTGCATATAAGACTAACGTTGTGATCTGTTAGAATTCCTGTCTTTAGATGTATCAATTTGTCCAAAAATTGTGTGTTAGCAACCATGCCCATTGGATTCAATACTTGGCTTAATTATGTGTGCAAATTCTTGCTTACATACAGTCTAATTCTAGAAATCATGCCTATATGGTTAAAATTAGTTCACTTGTAGAAATCTTGCTCATAGGGTTAAAATCAGTTCAATTATAGAAATCATGCTTATAGGATTCAATTAAATGATTCTGAATGTGCTTATGTGATTATCACTGTCTATCACCTAGAAAACATGCCTATAAATTTAAACAAATAACTTTGGCCATATTCGTGTGATTTGTATAAAACGCCCAGATACTACACTAAGCTAAAATCATTAGGCAAAAATGTAGGTAGGTCCTAATACTCGAATTAAGAAATTAATAATATATACGACCGCCTGCTTTTTCAACATCGCATAGCTATCCTGCCTATAGGACCTTACGATTAATAAAACATGTTGATCAGTTGCGTGTATTTGCTATTTATATGAGAAGGCTAATTTGAGCCGATATTTGTCTTTATTTGCAAAGTCCTAATTATTTTGTATGTCGCCTAGTATTTTATAATTTTTAGCATCTTAGGTTGAGTCTAGAACCATCCTAAATAGGGGTTCCAATGCCTCCAGGACCATAGGTAAGGGACGGATAGTGCATGCAGAGGATACAATTTAGAACTAATTAGAGTGCTTTAAGTAAAAGTTCAATGATAGTAATCAGGAAGCAGGAGATGATAGTCTGTGCCCGCTGAATAATATGAGTAACACCCTCGTCTTGGGAGAGTTATGAAGTATTATTTATGTTGTACGAGGTGATCCTATAGGCTAAAATACTTAGGAACCCCCATCCCTATTAAATATTTCCCTTGCTTTCTTTAGACTAATTCACATAAGTTAAGTTCGGCCCGGACCCATCGTTGTAGACCTCGAGGGGTTCCTAACACCTTCTCCTCAAGGTGATTTAAGTCCTTAACCGATCTCTAGTGATGCAAACTGGTATAATCCGAGTTATTTGCTATAGGTGCCCTAACGCACCTTAATCCGTTGGGTGGTGATTCTCTTAACCAATTCCTTTTCCCTTCTCTCAAAAGGAGTTTTCAAATGTCGAAACACGCTTTCGTATGAAAATGGAGCGCGACAGCATGGCGACTCTGCTGGGGATATCCTTAGTTTCTCACCTTAACAAACTTGGTTTGTAAATTAGTCTTCTTTGATAAACGTGCCTTTATTATTCTGCTAATACTTGCACATCCCTTTCCCATTTTTTTCTTTATATGAACTTATTTGCCGTCCTTCGTTTAATTTGACTACAACATTATTCTTACTAAATTCCATATTTCCTGTTTTATCGCTTTTTCATTATGGAAACTAACTGCTTTCCATGTTTTCATTCTTTCTTGCCTTTACAATTATTAAATATTTGATTTATCATTTTAATCATGCTAAGTACTTGACAATGTGTTATTGTCCTCTTGCATAAATACATGCTCAATATCATATTGTACTCGTGCATAATTAATACCATAGCAACACTTGATGAGTATATGCTCTCTACCTATATTAACCTTTTGAATTTGGAAAGGCTTATTTGCGGTAAAATTAGTCAATCAGCGGTGAAGTCGACGGTTCCGTGCCTTTCCCTCTCAAGTTGTCCGCTTGAGGGTACCAGTCTAGACTTCTATAGAAACCTTACTCCGATGATAAGTATACATGCATCATGGTTAAACCTAGCATGGGTTAAAATGTTTTCGTACAATAAACTTCTAAGAAAAAACCTGTCCAAAGCCCACCGGGATTTCCATAATCCCAAGGGGCACAATCACGATATATGCATTATTTGGAGAAACAAATGCCAATATGCTAATCGTTAATGTGTAAGTAATCTAATCCGAAGGAGGAAGAAGGCCTTATCATTCAGACAATGGAGAGAGGAGCTGTCACGCCCCAAACCTGGGGAGCCATGGCTAGCGCTCAGTGCCATGCTGGACCGAGCAAACCATACTGTAACTCATGATCGTTCGACCAAAACTAGAATATAGATACGTCGAGTTAGCTGGAGTCATTCCTTTTGTAACTATCATGGGTCTACATGGCCACAACTCATAATGTACAACTATAAGTGAAAAACACTATATCACTAAGCTATTTTTTCATAAAACATGAATACATATGGGTCGTCAAGGCCTCTGACATACTGTACAAAATGAACTTCTGCCTATAAATCCTCTAAGATAATTTGACATCAAATGGGATAAGGTACCGGCCTATCCATAAGCCTGTAGCAAAACTCTGATGCAATGACTCATAGACTCGGCTGCACTCCGAATGAGGTGGAGTCTTACCGAAACTTCGGTGAATGCCGATCTCGTCTACTGTGAGGGATCGTCAAACTGATTATCTATACCTATAGGCATGAATGCAACATCCCCAATAAAAGGACGTCAGTGCGAATAATGTACTAAGTATGTAAGGCAGAACTGAAACATTACCATAATTCAACATTAATTAAAGACATATAAGAATCAACCTATAAGTCTGGATAACTCTGTATTCATGAAATACTTATAGTGTCATGCATATGCGTATGAATGTTATATTGTGCATAGGTACATGTGCTCATAACATCATCAACCCTCTGAGGGCACCCCTTCATATCATCTCGACCATTGTGGGTAAAATCATTGGCGTATATAAGCTGTACCAGGTGGTGGTGCATATATAACGCCGTAACCTTTTTTCATATCCCATATATATAGCACCATTTGTATACGTATATAACAGCATTTGGTCATGGATCAATGTACATATATAATTGAATGCAATGCATGAAAAAGTACATCAATAAAACCTCTCGTGACGAAGTAAGTATAAAAAAACATGTAGCAAGACAAATCAATGAAAACCTGACAAAAAAATACAAATTAATGAAACATACAATGGTCTCCACTAGGCCCAACTCCTCTCATGACGTAGAATCATTTTTTTCCTCTAACCCTTTCAAAAGGTTGTAAATTAATTTCAAAACAAAGTCTCAACACATTAAGGGAAGCTATGATCCAAAATAATCCGCAGAGAGAACTCATCTTTCTTGTATATTCAGATTCTCCCCAAAACAAAAACTTGCACCTTTCTTTCGATCAACTAACAGTAATAGGAAAATATAATTAAATTATATGGAGCACAGGTCGTAAGCTACTGAATGGGCTCAAAGATGGTGCAAAATACACACTTTACCATGTTAAAGTCCGATTTGGATTAATGTCACTGTCAAGTAATATGTTGCTCGCTTATAAATCTCTATGAGCAATTGTCAACCTTGAATATTTATGCAGATAGAGTAGACCTTGAGCAACCCCTTCAGTGATTCTGATTCGAGTGCCCCAATTTATTTGCTCCTTTTGTTGTTTGATTAATATTAAACTTTTTTAACTTACGTATTCTTCTAGGCCCATGAAGAGATGATAGAATAATATGGCATATGGAGAATTAAGAACATAAGCATCTCTAGCATTTCTATGAATAGAGCCATTTATGGAAATTGCGCATTTGCCTGTTTCGTTTGTGTCATATAGATCATGCCAAAAAGAAAGAAGGAATAAACTTAAAATACCTGAGCCGGTTCTCTTAACAATTCCTCAATCAAAGTAGGGAAAATTCCTTAATATATTCTTGATATCATAGCACGTTATTTTCTATCCGACTAATATTCACTCTATACTTTACATCATCAAACAATTCCTTTCGGCCTTCTTCTGTCATGTATCCCCAAAATTCCCCATACACTTAGCAAATCTTAGCATCATCAATGGAGGAATAATGCAGGAAAATAAAATTAATACAACACTTGGTAGATATCCAGTGACTAAGTCACTCCCTTCCGTTGAAAGTAGATTGTTTACTTCCTTAAAGATTTCTTGTAATCTCTCAATAACAGAACTGCTGACAATGTTACCAAGGAAAACATTTCGAATAAAGGAGTATATAACATTTATGCATGAACCCCACTTCCTTCCACTACGAGAGATGAGTCCCTCATTTTGGAAAATAGTACCATCCATTTTAACAAGATAATAAGGCTTCTTAAATTTATAAGTTGTTGGCCCTGCATAAGAGATGACTTGGCCACAATTTCCTTTAACTATGCCACCTATTATATAACCTAAAGAGTCATTTTAATTATAAAAGGGGCTGCCACGTTAGGGGGAGGGGAATGCCAGGGAAGTCTTAAAATTGGCCTTCCCTGATATTACCCGTATACACCATTTTTATGACTTTTGAAGTCGGGCTTTTTCGTGCCAATTTTTTGGGCTAGTTTCACGACTCAATTTCGATAATAGTGCCCCGAAGGATTTCATGAAAAATCCTTTCTCATTTATTTATCTCTACTTACCATCGCCTTACTGTGCCCGTGAGGGTTTTCACTAGTTAGACTCTTTTTTTTTTCTTTTTTTTTTCTTTTTCTTTTGCTTTCTTGTGTGAGCAACTTGGTAGTGTTCTATGTCGCGTGACAACCGTTGCTCATTGCATGCTTCTCTTGACATTCTTGAAGGCATATTGGGAGGTCTTTATTTGGAAGGTTTTTTGGACAGGGTTGGAAAGAGAGGTCGGCATGAAGGCTCAAAATAGATTCAAGATGATGGGTTGTACACTTACAACTTTTGGAATCGACTCTTTCATAAACTAAAACAAACTCATGCACCAATTTTAGATACTGGATTCTTTTTTTTTAATTCTTATTTGGTTAGACCAAACCATGTAAGGCTGCGTACGTATCCCTTTTAAAAAAGGAATCAGGTCAAACGTAGTCAAACATCTGACCTAACTATTTTGTTAATCTTTCTTCCTTTTTCTTTGTTTTTTTTTTCAAAACAAGTCGCCCCAGCTTCTATTTTCTAGTGGCATAGACCTTCCACTGTTCTTTTTTTTTTCCATTTGAACTTTCTAAGAGTGCCCCACTTTGTACTCTTGGGCATTGACTTATCTTTTATATTTTTTTAATATTTTATTTTTGGAATTTCGACTCTAAACTTGTTTCCAAAAAAAGTTAGTCAAAGAAAATAACACAAGCTCAAAAGGGGTAACAAAGGGTATAAATTATTTGGATAGCAGAAAAAGGGCCTCCTAGCCTTGAGAACACCAAATAGTATCCTTTCAAGATCACAACATTGATGAACATGTTACATCTCGCTTTTTCGTACGCTAAAATTTTATTTTCAGTTAATCGACGTAGGCTCGGGGATGAGATCATCGTGACGTTAACGTATTTATATTATTTATATCAAACGATAAATAAGTGTTATAAAAGATAAAGGGGCTCATGGATTAAAGAAAATAAGTTTCGTTGAAAGTGGCCAATTTTGAATAAAATACGGGTCGAGCGATAATACTCGATAATTATGAACTAGTGTCATGTAAGGTACCATATGACCATGGTAGTGTAATCTATAAAGTTTATATGAAGTGTTTTAAAAATAAATAGAATTTTAAGTAATTTGTGATAATTTTTAAATTATACGGATAATTATAATTAATTAATTATCGGATAATATGACATTATATGGGAATAAAGATTAATAATTTTTTGCAAAAAAAAAAAAAAAAAAAAAAAA
>MU702021.1:0-18401 GCA_026770625.1 Nicotiana glauca | reverse complement strand
ATATATATATATATATATATATATATATATATATATATTTTACTCTATCGAGCCACGCTATAGTCGGTTGGGCATGACATCTATTGTGCAACCACTGATTAGTAGGGTTTTACCGAGCTCCACGTGGCCGGGTACGATACTATCAAGCCTTATGATGGCCGGGTTTTACCGAGCCTATTACGATCAGGTATGATATGATGCCCATAGAGTCTGTATGTTTTAATAGTTTATGTATATATATACATATGTATCATGCATTTCATGTTAGTAGCCCTCAGAGGTACACAGATGTTACAAGTTGTATATTCTCTATCCCTGCTTACATTATTGTTTATACTTATGGTTCCCTGCCTTACATACTCAGTATTTTATTCGTACACACATCCTTTTATTTGTGGACGTTGCATGTCGTGTTGCAGGTCCTGATAGACAGGCAGGTGTAGCTCCACAACCACAGTAGGCTGTCCAGTTCAGCAGTGATTGGCAAGATCCCTTCTACGGACTTGCCGTTGTCTTGGTATGCATTTTTGTTATAGACATTACAGGTATGTCGGGGCCCTGTTCTGGCTATGTTGCAGCACTTATGTTCCTTTAGAAGCTCATATACAGGTGTCGACTCATGTATAGTTTGGTATGCCTTGTCAGCTGAATTTTCATTGTATAGTCTTTCATGGTAGCGTGATAGCCCGTACCTTATATATAGTTTCTTGATTGTCTGGTCATTCCATGTTATGTATATTCAGCCATCATATTTTATTGTTTGCTGTCCATGATCCATGTCTACCATTTATATTGATCTCGCTAGCCCTAAAAGATAATAAAAAAGGTTAGATAAAATATACTTTGTGCTCGGCAAGTATGGTCGGGTACTAGTCATGGCCCTCCAGTTTGGGTCGTGACAAACTTGGTATTAGAGCAAGTCTTTCCTAGGGATGTCTATGAGTCGTGTCTAGTAGTGTCTTGATTATGGATGTGTAGCGCGCCACATTTATAATCAGGAGGCTACATGACATCTAGGGTTGTTTCCTTCTTCCTGAATCTAGATAGTGCGTAGAGTTGAGTCGTAAGTGTTCGTCTCTAATATTCACTTTGTTTTCTTTCAGCGATGCCTTCGACTAGGAAGCAAACAATTAGTAAACGGTTTGATACAGCTACGGGAGAGTGTACTAGTCAGGTTCCCCAAGCTAGAGCAGGCCAAAGTGAAGCTCAGAGTGAGATATCATCTCATACCTCATCTACTCTATCTCCTCCAGAGGAAATTAGGAGGCACCCAGCACCACCTGTTCCACCGTCTGGCACTACAGACCAGGATATGCAGAATGCGGTGTAGTTGTTGACTAGCTTGGTAGCTGCTCAGGCTTAGAGGCAGAATACCGGTGTTGTTGATAAATTGGTTAGTACAAGAGTTTGTGATTTTATTAATCCAGACCCTCCAGTGTTTATCGGATCAGACCCCAAGGAGGAACCGCAGACTTTTATTGATCAGGTTCATCGTACACTGCAGGTTATGCATGCTAGTAATACAGAGGTAGTAGAGTTGGCTTCTTATCGGCTACGAGATTTAGTTGTTCTCTGGTATGATAGTTGGGAGAGAACCAGGGGTCCGAACGCTCATCCAGCTGTGTGGAAAAAATTTTCTGAGGCCTTTCTTCGTCACTACTTACCAGTTGAGATACGACAAGCTAGAGCTGATAAGTTCTTGAACCTTAGACAAGGTAATATGAGTGTGCGAATGTATAGTATGCAGTTTGATTCTTTTGCAAGGTATTCTCCCCATATATTGGCCGAGATGAGTGATAGGGTGCATCTGTTCGTGAACGGGTTGGGACCACATCTGATAAATGAGCGCACGACATCCTCTTTGGTGGAGGGCATGGATATTTCTCGTATTTAGGCTTATGCCCAGACCCTGGAGGATCGTAAGCGCCAGCAAAGGGTAGATAGGAAGCAGATAGGGGCCATCATAAGAGGGTGAGATTTACAGGGTATTCTGATGACTTCAGAAGCAGCGTCAGGTCCCAGTCTTCGAGGAGTTCGGCGCATCCTCTAGCTAGTGCTCCTCCATATTTTTAGAGGCCTCGATATGATTTATTTCCCTATTCTGGTCCAGGTCAGAGTTCATGGTCATCAGACACACAACATCACAGGGATACTAGGCAAACGAAAACCCCAGCACCACATTGTGATCAGTGCGTCAAGGCCCACTTTGGACTGTGCCGTTGAGGTTCTGATGCATGCTATTCTTATAAACAGCCTGGCTATATGATGCAAGATTGTCCTAACAGAGGAGGTGATAGTATGGCTCAGCCAACTGGATCTGTGTCTGGTTCTTCCTCAACAGTTCGACCTCCAGCATAGGGTTTTCAAAAGTCGACATGTCGTGGTAGTGGTAGAGGTGCAGTGCCGAGTTCGAATGGTGCTCAAAATCGAACCTATGCTCTAGTAGGTCAATAGGATCTCGAGTCATCTCCAAATGTTGTTATAGGTATAGTCTGTGTTTTCTTCTTATGATGTATATGCGCTGATTGATCCGGGATCAACATTATCGTATGTTGCACCCTTTGTGGCTAATAAGTTTGGCGTTGAACCAGAATTGATAAGTAAAGCCCTTGCGGTATCTACTCCAATAGGAGATTCTGTGATTGCTAGAAGGGTATATAGAGGTTGCACTGTGATAATTTCTAGTCGTCAAACCTCGGCAAATTTATTTGAGTTAGAAATAGTTGATTTTGATGTGATAATAGGAATGGACTGGTTGGCCCCATGCTATGCAAATGTTGATTGTTGTACGAAGATGGTTAGGTTTCAATTTCC
The DNA here is from genome assembly GCA_026770625.1 of Nicotiana glauca. Taxonomy (NCBI): domain Eukaryota; kingdom Viridiplantae; phylum Streptophyta; class Magnoliopsida; order Solanales; family Solanaceae; genus Nicotiana; species Nicotiana glauca. The sequence goes on along the minus strand of MU702021.1, from coordinate 15,587 downwards.
TAGTGAACTCATCATTGAATGGAAGGGGAACATTGCTACACCGAAAGGTAGGTTTATTTCCTATCTTAAGGAAAGGAAAATGATCTCAAAAGGTTACATTTATCATCTTGTTCGCGTTAGGGATGCGGAGATGAAGCCGCCTACTCTACAATCAATCCCCGTGGTCAATGAATTTCCAGATGTTTCCCCAGATGAACTCCCAGGCCTTCCTCCTGAAAGGGAGATTGAGTTTAGCATTGATGTGTTGCCTGACACTGAACCGATCTCTATCCCTCCATACAGAATGCCCCCGGAAGAGTTGCAAGGTTTGAAGGCGCAGTTGAAGGACTTTCTGGATAAGGGCTTCATTAGGCCTAGCACTTCACCTTGGGGTGCGCCAGTCATGTTCGTGCGGAAGAAAGATGGGTCGTTATGGATTTGTATCGAGTATCGATAGTTAAATAAGTTTACTATAAAGAACAAGTATCCACTTCCAAGGATTGACGACCTGTTTGACCAACTCCAGGGTGAGAAGTATTTCTCCAAGATTGACTTGCGTTCAGGGTATCATCAGGTGAGGGCCAAGGAGAAGGATATTCCAAAGACGGCCTTCCGGACAAGATATGGGCACTTTGAGTTCTTGGTGATGTAGTTCTGCCCATTAGAACTACATATTCCTTAGAGGATGATGCAAGGCTTTATATTAAGGAGATAGTACAACTGCACGGTATCCCTATATATATTATCTCGAATAGAGGAGCTCAATTTATAGCTAACTTCTGGTGGTCCTTCCAAAAAAGGATTGGGGACTTAAGTAAGTCTTAGTTTAGCATTTCATCCCCAGACAGACGGATAGGTTGAGAGTACTATGCGGACACTGGAGGATATGTTACGAGCTTATGTAATAGACTTCAAAGGTAACTGGGATGGTCATTTGCCGCTTATTGGGTTCACATATAATAATAGCTACCATTCCAACATTCAGATGGCTCCATATGAAGGTCTTTACGGTCGGAAGTGTAGGTCGCCTATAGGAGAATCTAACTTACATGGTCGAGACCTAGTTCACCAAGCCATAGAAAAAGTAAAGCTTATTCGAAACCGACTATTGACAGCTTAGAGTCGTCAGAATTCATATTCTGACATGCGGCGATAAGAGATAGAGTTCGGGGTTGATGACTGGGTATTCTTAGAGGTGTCACCTATGAAAGGTGTAATGAGGTTTGGCAAGAAAGGGTGAGAAATTTAAAAATAGTCAGATTTACCACTGGTCGTTGAAAAATAGCCAAGTTTCAAAAGTCATCGAAATTTAGCCACTTTTTATGTAAAGAGAAATCTGAGCGAGAATACTGTTCAAAATCCGGAAAATACGCCCTCAAATTTTACAGGAGTTCCAGCATAAGTATGCTTGAACTCCCGCATATTTTACGGGAGTTCCAGGATAACTATGCTAGAACTCCCACAAATTTTACGGGAATTCAAGCATAATTATGCTGGAACTCCCGCATATTTTACGGGAGTTCCAGCAAGTATAAATATCCAGTATAATATACTGGAGTTTGGAGCACTGGTGCTCCAGTCTCCCGCAAATCTTACAAGAGTTAGCAAAGTATACCGGTCCAGTATAATATGCTGGAGTTCGTACACAAATGCACCAGAACTCTTGTAAATTATACGGGACTGGTCCCTGTTGTAGCAAAATAGTGGCTATTTTTTATTGACTTGGTAAACGCTGGCTATTTTTGATTGACCAGTGTGAAAACTGGCTATAACATGATATTTTGACGAAGAAAGGCAAACTTAGTCTACTGTATATTAGGCCTTATAGGATCATTCAGAGAGTGGGCCAAGTAGCTTATGAGTTAGAATTGCCCTCAGAATTTAAGCATGTCCATCCGATTTTTCACGTATCTATGTTACGGAAGTGCCTTAGAAATCCTACCCGAGTGATGCCCACGAATGATGTATAGATTACAAAGGACTTGTCATACGAGGAAATTTCGGTTTCTATTCTAGACCGACAAATTCGCAAGCTGCGAAATAAGGAAATAACCTCGGTAAAAGTACTTTGGAGGAATGACAATGTGGAAGAAATGACTTGGGAGGTCGAGGAATACATGAAGTCTAGTTATCCCTACTTATTTCTTCCTCCATAGAAGGGTCCGACTGAGATGTCATAACCTTAAGGTGCGTGTACGAATTCTTGTGCTAGCTATTGTTATTGGGCGTGTGAGGCCATCGTCCTATGTGGCATTAAATTAATGGGTTTCTACAAGAGGATTTAGTAGTAGAGTTGTTACAAAAGCGACTCTATCAAGGTTATATAAATCCCGGAGAGTTATACATTCAAGGACGAATGTTTCTGGGGAAGGATGTTACATCTCGCGTTTCGTACGTTAAAATTCGTTTTCAGTTAACCGACGTAGGCTCGAGGATGAGATCATCTTGACGTTAACGTATTTACGTTATTTATATCAAGCGATAAATAAGTGTTATGAAGGGTAAAGAGGTACACGGATTAAAGAAAACAAGTTTCGTTAAAAGTGGCAAATTTGGAATAAAATATGGGTCGAGCGATAACACCCGATAATTATGAACTGGTACCATGAAAGGTACCATATGACCACGGTAGTATAATATATAAAGTATAATTCTAACTTTGTATTGATGAATACGTTGAGTTCTGACAGAGCCTAAGTGAGTGAAAAGCACAGAGTTTGTAATCATCAAAAAAGGGGAATTTGTGGCCCAGTAAAAGTGAAGTTTTGAAGACTGACAAAGGAACTCAGACATGGACCAGGTCCATATAGTGAAGCATAGTAATGATCAACTCAAACATGTGAGATGCACGTGAAGAAGATAAACCTAACATATCAGAAATGTTATCTCCTGATCATGATCGAAAAGTTTGCATATTGGATAAAGAGAAAGACTCCTTACACAAAGAGAACATAGTTTAGTAAAAAGATATAGTTAGAGTATGAGATCAACTAGAACTCTTCCACCATAGAAGAGTAGCATATGTATCCTAGTCAATCTTTTTTTACTAACTCCATAAATATCAATGTTGTTCTCTTTTACAGGTAATGCACATAAGCAGAAGTTAAACTTGAATTGAGAGAAAAATAACAAGGCAATTTTGCAAGCAATTTATGTGTGATTCAAGCGTGCAGTCCTGAAGCTACTTGAACCAGATAGAAAAACCAGTTCCAGTGTCTATCTTTTATTCTAGTTCAATTGAAGTAGGTAATTTTACATTGTACCTTTCAGCTTATTTAGAAGCAATTGTATTAGGTACTTAGAGTTTTTAAGTTAGAGTTAACTTGAAGTTGTCGCAACAGTTGAGGTTGTGTGCCACAACGAGATTAGAGTTAATCCTAGGTTTACAAAAGAGTTTTTGGCTCAGTGATTTTAGTGGAGAGTTTGGGAAAATCCTACTGGAAGGTAGGTCATGGTTTTTTCACCTTTTGAGCCAGGTATTTCCACATAAAATCTTAGTGTTCTTTATTTTCTGTATTTATTATTCCGCAACTGTAGTAGTTGGAGCACATAAAAGAACCAGGTCTTTCTATAATCGAGTTAAGTGAAAATTGGGTACCACACAGATCACCCCACCCCCCTTGTGCGGTATTGAAGTATAAAACATCAATTGGTATCAAAGTGGGTTATGCTTGAAGAGGCTAACACCTTAGGAAGGGATCAAGATAAGTGCACCACCTAGAAACTAGGAAGGAAAATTCACTGTTAGTCCTCCAGTCTTTAATGGTAAGTACTACTCCTGGTGGAAGAACATGATGAAAGACCACATCATAAGAGAAGACTATGAACTTTGGGACATTGAAACTGGTAGTTCTCTGGCTACTACAAAGAAGAATGCTAAAAGAGAGGATGTGCCAAAGACTAGAGCTGACTGTAATGCTGAAGATTTGAAGAAGTGAGAAAAGAATGTCAAGCCAAGAAATGGCTTGTGTGTGGACTAGGTCCAGATGAGTACAACAGAATTCAAAGTTGTACTACTGCTAAGGAGATCTGGGACACTCTACAAGTGGCCCATGAAGGAACTCTTCAAGTAAAGAGATCAAGAGGAACACTGTTGTATTCTCAATATGAGAATTTCACCATGAAAAAAAGGAGAAACCATCCAAGAGATATACACAAGGTTCACAACACTAACAAATGAACTTAAGTCTCTTGGAAAAATTATCCTCGAAGTAGACAAGGTTGAGAAAATCTTCACAAGGGTCTTGTCAGTAACTTGGGAAAGCAAAATTACTTCTATTCAGGAATGAAAGAACATTGCTACTCTCAAGTTGGATGAGCTGAATGGAAATCTCGCTGCTCTTGAACTGAGAAGGCAAACCATGAAGATGGATGCACTCAAGAAGGAAAGAAGCCTAGCTCTCAAAATAGCTAAAGGTGCAGATATAGAAGATGATAAAATGGCTATGATCACAAAGAATTTCAAGAAGTACCTAATGAGAGGAAAGGGTTCTTCAAGAGTTTCAACCTTCAACAAACCAAGGGCCCCTAAAAAATAGACCAACGAGGGATGCTACAAATGTGGTAAGACTGACCTCATGATCAAGAATTATCCTAAGTGGTAAATTGAATGGAAGAAATAACGGGCTGAACGAAGAAACAGGAAGAAGGAATAAGCTCAACCGAAGAAAAACAAAGGATCAACAAAGGCTATGGTTGCTGCTTGGGTAGAAAGATCAGTTGAGGATTTGGAAGATGAAGATGGAGATGAACAAGCACTTATGGCCATTGGAGAATCAGATGATGAACAAGAGGTAAGTGTGACTCATCTCAATGACAAAATTAAATTTCTGTCTAAAGAAAAGCTATCTGAATTACTACTAGACTTCATTCATGAGTCTGAAGTCATAAACACTGAACAAAACAACTGTCTAGGGAATATGTGATCCTAAAAGCTAAGTGTAAAAAACTGAAACTCGGGGCTAGTGAAAGTGATAGTAAAAATACTAAGTTAAAGAACTAGGTTCTTGAACTAAACACCATTTTCTTAGAACTTAGGTCTAAAAATTTAAAACTGAAATTAGGAACAGGTAAAAATAAAGCTGATCACACACATCTCACCTTAGAAGAAAATCTAGGAAAAATAAAGGATGAGTTGTACAAGAGAGATGAGCAGATAAGAGTATTAAAAGAAGATTTAGGTAAGGTGAAGCATGAACTAGACAAAACTTGCAAATGGAATAAGTCCTCTGATGCACTATCCTGGCTACAAGAGCACCACAGTAGCAATAAGAGAGGACTTGGCTATGGGACCCCAGCACCTAAGTGGGATCCCAAAAGCAAGTACATCATACATCCTGAGAACAAAATCTACATACACTGTGGCAAGACTGGTCATTACAAAAGTGAATATAATGCAAAAGAAAAGGCCAGTCAAAAGAACAAAATCTTTGTTCAAGAGAAAAATAAGCTGCATGGATGGACTAAAAAATATTTAATTCACCCATTTGCCTATAGAAAGGGACCCAAACTAGTTTGGGTTCCTAAGACTAACCCCTCATTTCGTTTTGCAGGTCCAAGTGAAGGGAAGTGGATAGTGGTTTCACAAAGCATATAACTGGAAGAAAGAACCATTTCCTTTCATTTGAGGACCTAAAAAGAGGTAATGTCTTCTTTTGAAATAGGAAGAAAGGTGAATTCATTGAGGTTGGAAAGGTAGGTAAGATAGACTCACATTCCATTGAGAATGTCTACTTGATAGATGGCTTGAAAATAGCCTGATCAGTGTATCACAACTATGTGACAGAGGTAACCTGGTAACATTCACCTCTACCAAATGTTTTATGATTAATATTACCACCGACAAGATTGTTTTGCAGGGAAAAAGAGTTAACAATTTTTATATTATAGATTTGTCCATTCTTTCAGAAAACAAACTCACTTGCTTAAGTGTGTTGGACAATGATCCCCTCCTATGGCACAAGACTTGGTCATGTTAGTCTAAATCAACTCAACAAATTAGTCTCCAAGGACCTGGTGATAGGGTTACCTAACATCAATTTCAAGGAAGACAAAGTTTGTGAGGCTTGTGCAAGGGGGAAGAAGGCAAGATCCTCTTTTAAAATCAAGAAAGTGGTAAGCACTACCAGGTCGATGGATTTGGTTAATATGGGTCTCTGTAGTCCAATGTTAACATTGAGCAGAGGTGGCTAAGGATGAAGCATTTGGCATGCTTACTACCTTTGTTAGAAAAACTCAAAAACAACTAGGTATCAACTTACATCAATTAGGTCTGATCATGAAACTGAAATTGAAAATGCTAAGTTTGCTGAATTTTGTGATAAGCATAGTATAGATCATAATTTCTTTGCCCCTAGGACTCCTCAACAAAATGGAGTAGTTGAAAAAAAGAATAGGACTCTAGAAGATATGGCTAGGACTATGCTTCTTTCTAGAAAACTGCCACATAGCTTATGGGTTGAGGTTGTACATACTGCATGTTACATCATCAATAGATGCATGACTAGACCTCTGGTAGAAAAGACTCCCTATGAGTTATTTAAAGGGATAAAACCAAATATATCCCATTTTAGGGCATTTGAATATAAATGGATTATGCAAATAATGGAAAGGACTCCCTAGGTAAGTTTGATCCCAGAAGTGATGTGGAAGTATTCTTGGGATAATCTTCACATAGCAAAGCTTACAAAGTGTACAACAAAAGAAATTTTTGTGTGGAAAAAGCTGTACATGTAGTTTTTGATGAAAATAATATTTTTTCTGAGAGACAAGAACATGAAGATGAATCTATTGGGCTGGTAAAAGAATTGAGTGAAGTCACAGCTGAAACTGAAGCTGTAGCAAAAGAACGAACAAGTGATGGAATAGGTTCTTCTATATCGGGCAACCTGACAGGGGGAACTGAACAAAGAAGAAGTGAATCTTATTTCCAAATGGAACATGTCCATAAGCCTGTTCCTCAACAACAAAACATGGGAGAAACTCCAAATAGAATTTAGTTGGTTGTGAAACCTTACAAGTATCAAAGTTCTCATCCAATTGAGAACATCCTTACTGATCCAACTTCTAGAGTTAAAACCAGATCATAATTAAAGAATCTGTGTGATTTTGATGCATTCTTATCTCTTATTGAACTTAAAAATATTGCTGAAGCTTTGTGGGGTGCAGACCGGGTGAATGCAATGCAAGATGAACTTAATCAGTTTGGAAGAAGTCAAGTGTGGCATCTGGTTACAAGACCTAAGAACAGATCAGTAATTAGACACTAAATGGATCTTTAAAAAAACTTGATGAATATGGAACGGTTACAAGGAACAAGGCAAGGCTGGTGGTCCAAGGTTACAGCCAAGAGGAGGGCATAGATTATGATGAAACCTTTGCTCATGTTGCAAGAATGGAGGCAATAAGACCCCTTATAGACTTTGCAGCACACATGGAATTTACCCTTCACCAAATAGATGTGAAGAGTGCCTTCCTAAATGGCTACTTAAATGAAGAAGTCTTTTTCAAACAACCTCCAGGGTTTGAAAGTAAGGAGTGTACAGATCATGTATACAAATTGGACAAGGCCCTATATAGACTCAAGCAGGCTCCTAGAGCATGGTATAAACGTCTATCCAAATTCCTGCTTGAACATGGATATAAAAGAGGTAAGATTGACAACACTTTAGTCTTAAGAGAAAAAGGTAAAGATCTACTAGCAGTACAAATATATGTTGATGACATAATTTTTGGTGCAACCACTGAAAAACTGAGTAAGGAATTTGCTTAATTAATGGGGAGTGAATTTGAAATTAGAATTATGGATGAGCTTAACTTCTTCTTAGGCTTACAGATCAAACAAAACCCAAATGGAACCATGATCCATCAGCAAAAATATGCAAAAGAGTTTATTAAGAAGTTTAAAATGGATGAATCAAAAGAAATAGACATACCCATTGAAACAACTACTAAATTAGACATAGATAAACCTGGTTCATCTGTTGATCAGAAGTTTTATAGGGGTATGATTGGTTCACTTTTTTTATCTTACTACTAGCAGACCTGACATTGTTTTCAGTGTAGGGCTTTGTGTTCGTTATCAAGCAAATCCTGAGGAATCCCACTTGACTGCTGTCAAGAGGATACTGAGATATTTGAAAGGCACTACTTACCTTTTCCTTTGGTACCCTAAAGGGAGTAACTTTAATCTAGTAGGATATGCTGATGCTGACTATACAGGTTTCCTTGTGGATAGGAAAAGCACCTCAGGTATAGCTCCTTTTTTTATCTCATGTCTGGTATCATGGGCCACTAAAAAGCAGAATTTTGTGGCCTTATCCAATGCTGAGGCTGAGTATGTTGTTGCTGCCTCTTATTGTGCTCAATTACTGTGGATCAAACAACAACTAATGGATTTTGGTATTGAAGTTGGTTGCATCCCTATCTTTTGTGATAACACTAGTGCTATTAGTATGACTAAGAACCGAGTTCATCATAAGTAGACTAAGCACATAGATGTTAGACATCACTTCTTAAAGGACAACTATAATAAATGATTGATTAGTCTAGAATTCTGTGCTAATGATAAACAAATTACTGACATATTTACTAAAACACTGAGTAGAGAAAGCTTTGAAAGGAACATGTTAGAATTAGAGATGATTAAGATCACCTAATGGGATCGGCTCAGAATGCACAATGATAAAAAATTAGCTAGAAAATTTGGAACTTGTGTAAATATCTAGATTAATTTTTACTCAGTTTCATACTGTAAATAGCATACTTTTGTGACAAGTGTTGATATGACTCACTGATCTCTAACAAAATATTCTCTATTTTGGTAAATTGAGGAATGATCAAGAGGATTCTAAATGAAGAAACTGGTTCATCTGAATAACGAGGTATGTTTTCTATACTCTGCAAAATTACAAATATAAATATTTAAATCACAAGCAGAGTCCTACCTATCTATAAAAACATCAGAAAATCCTATCCATTTATTTTTGAACCAGTTCCATCTATACTAGAATTTTCACCACATAAAATGCCTAAAATCTAGGGAAACTTAACCGCTCATTGAACTGGAAATTTCAGGTTGAATAGACCTCTAATTGACTACAAAAATCCAGTGTTAGTCATTAAATAAGTTTCTCTCTTTAAAAACCCATCATAACCTTCTGTGACTCTCATAATTCCAAATCGTCAAAAATTTCTTTCACTCTCAATTGTTCTCTCTTCCAAACGCCAAACTCACAAACTCTCTCACGAAATCAGTTACAAATGTCGAACCCTCAAGACAATCCAGGCACTCCTCCACAACCTTCCCCTCTAGATTCCTCAACATCTTCTCCACCCAGTCCAATCCCTCAACCTAAAAAGAGACGTGCTAAAACTGTTGCTTGTGAAACTGTAGCTTCGGTTGAATTGTCAAAAAGATTGAACATACAATTAAAGGCTAGCCAAGACCAAGAATCTTAACATTCAGAAGATTCCTTCAAGTCTTCAAATGGGGGGGGGAGGGGGGAAGACCTGCGTCTTTTGATTTTGAGAATATTCAGAGTTCCTATTCTGAGGTACGTTCTATATTGGTTGAAAGTGTAGAAAATAGGTTTGTTCTTGTTCGGTCTATTTGAAACATAGAACTGTCTGAGCTGAGAAGGAGAGAAGGTAAAAATAAGAATGTAAAAAAAAAGAGTGAGGGTGCAAGCTGTGATGTGAGGGGACAAAGGATAGAAGTGGTTGAGCTTTAACCCACCTCTGAGACGGTTAGACCAGCAATTTGTGGGACTGAGAATAAAATTACTGTAAGAGAAAGTGGCAAGAAAATAGGGGGAAGTGGATCAGGGGAGACTATCGAGGGTTTGGTAAACTTAAGTTCTCATGTGGATGAACCCGATTCATCTATTGAAGAAACCCTAGTAGATCTTCTGAAGAAAGTAGGTGCTAGTTATAATCTCAAGAAAAGGAAAACACCAACACCTAAGGTTCCCAGCACTAAAAAGAATACCAAAAAAAGAAAGGCCAATTCCCCAACAAATGCTGAAACTCCCTTGCCTAAGGGGAGAGCCACAAGAAGTATGGTGAAACAGAGTGAGAGTGACCTACAAAAGGCATTGGCTGAATGCAAGAAGAAGAGGATTGACAAAGGAAAAGCTAAGGTAGCAGAGACTTCTGAGGCTGTTGATGTTGAGGAGATGGAACAGGTCCATCAGGAGGAACTTACAACTGTGGAGGTTCAGACCCCCAATCCTAAAAAGACCAAGACTTCTTCCAAGAAGTCTCCACCAGGATTTAAGGCTGCTAAATCTTCATTGTCCAAAAGCACAAGGTCTGCAGTGAAAAACTAGCCAGTAAAAATTACTGAGGATGAAGAATAGAGTGATTCTAATAGTGAACAGGGAAAGCTTGCCAAGTTTGGCAAAAGAAAAAATCTAAAGGGTAGATTGCTGAAAGACTTGGTGGAACCAGGAATGGTTCGATTGGTTGATGCACTAGCTGCTCAAGGCTGGAAGGATATGGTCCTTCAGATGGATGGAAGGCTAGCTAGAAATGAAATCATTGAATTCATGGCCAATGTAGAGGTTAAGGATGGTAGAGTTACCATCCAAGTGAAAGGAGTTTAGGTGACCTTCGATGCAGAGAAGCTGGGTGAGGTTCTTGACATCCCTACTGAGCATATGATGACTACACTAGGTAAAAATGGCCAGTCTGAATTCCCTTCCTCACGCCCTTGAAATCACTAGAAGATTCTGTGATATTGAAGAAGTGAATGAGGCCAAGTTTGTGCACAAGAGTGAAATAAAGCCACAACACAAAGTCCTCTTTGAATTTTTCAACAAGTGCCTACTGCCTAGGCAAGAAAGAAGGCACATTGCTAACTATATGGAGTTAGTTTTGATGGAGTGTCTTGAAAGTGAAAGACAAATTAACTGGCATGCATTCATCATCAAACTACTGGACAAGGTTATCAATGGCTCTAAGGCCCATGCTATCCCTTATGGATTTATTTTGACTACTGTTCTGGATCGGTGCAAGGTGCCTCTGAAGAAGTAGGAAATGGCCTCAAGCAAGGACCATTTTAGCATAAATACTTTGATTGCCTATGACTTTCTAATAATTCCATTCCCAATGAACCTGGTTCATCCAAGAAGACACCTATCAATAGTAAAGTCAGGGATCTAGTTCAGGAAAGTGGTGCCAAGGATGCTGAGATAGCTAGGTTGAAGGCTCGCTTAGCAGAGGTTGAATCTGAGAGGCATGCTCTCAAAACTGAGCTCATCAAGGAAAAGGAGAAGAATTATGGCATTCTTCAAAATATGTTGAACCTTGTCCAAGACCAAAACCAACCCTCTAGCTCCCACAAGCCTTAGGACTTCTAGCCTTCATCTCCTGAAACTGTCTAGTACCCCAATGACCCAGATTAGAATTTCTCTTTCTTTTCATCATGTTTGAATATTTTTGCTTTCTTTTTGTGGATTGTGGTAGCAACATATCTTCTATCAGTGATATCTACTATTTTGCTCTTGTTGAATGTTAATATTTCCTTGATAGCTTGAATATGTCTATTTGATTACTGATGATTAATACATGATTGCACTTGTAGTTGCCCCAATGGACATGAGTAATTGTTATGTTTCTGGGACTCCCACTTTGTTTATGCAACTTTTCGATGATGCCAAAAGGGGAAAGAGATATTGTGCTTTATATATTCTGAATAAGTGGTGTTTATAACCTAATGAAACCGGTCCTTGATGATAAGTAAATTTTTCTAACTTTGTATTGATGAATAAGTTGAGTTCTGATAGGGCCTAAGTGAGTGAAAAGCACAGAGTTTTTTATCATCAAAAAGGGAAAATTTATTGGCCCAAGTAAAGGTGAAGTTTTGAAGACTGACAAAGGAACTCAGACATGGACCAGGTCCATCTTGTGAAGTACAGTAATGGTCAACTCAAACATGTGAGATGCAAGTGAACGAGATAAACCTAACATATTAGAAGTGTTATCTCCTAATCATGATCGAAAAGGTTGCATATTGGATAAGGAGAAAGACTCCTTACACAAAGAGACCACGGTTTAGGAAAAGGATATAGTTATAGTATGAGATTAACTAGAACTCTTCCACCATGGAAGAGTAGCATCTGTATCCTAGTCAATTTCTTTTTACTAACTCCATAAATATTAGTGTTGTTCTCTTTTATAGGTAATGCACATAAGTAGAAGTTAAACGTGAATTGAGAGCAAAATAGCAAGGAAATTTTGCAAGCTATTTATGTGTGATTCAAGCGTGCAATCCTGAAGCTACTTGAAACAGATGGAATAACCAGTTCCAAGTTTCTATCTTTTATTCTAGTTCAATTGTAGTAGGTGATTTTACATTGTACCTTTCAGCTTATTTAGAAGCAATTTTATTAGATACTTAGAGTTTTTAAGTTAGAGTTAACTTGAAGTTGTCGCAACAGTTAAGGCTGTGTGCCACAACGAGATTAGAGTTAATCCTAGGTTTACAAGAGTTTTTGGCTCAGTGATTTTAGTGGAGAGTTTGGAAAAATCCTACTGGAAGGTAGGTCGTGGTTTTTTCACCTTTTGAGCCAGGTGTTTTCCAAGTAAAATCTATGTGTTCTTTATTTTCTGTATTTATTATTCCGCAACAGTAGTAGTTGAAACACATTGAACCAGGTCCTTCTATAATCGAGTTAAGCGAAAATTGTGTACAACAGAAATCACCCCTCCCCCCTCTTGTGTGATATTGAAGAATAAAAAATCAGACTTGAACTTGATTGCTTGAAATTTGAAGTTTGTAGAGAAATTTGCGATATTTGATAGCTCTCTCTGCTTCTTTTTACTTTTTTCTAGTATATTTTCTGAGTTATGAAGAACCCAATTTATAATTGTGGAAGACAAGAATTTTGACGAAAACAAACTCTTTCCGGCTAATTAGATTGAAGCGTGACAAAGACTGCATTGATTGGCTGCTTTGTTTTTTGTGAAATTTTATCATTTGATATAAAATTTCCAAATATTTTATTGTGAATATGCTATTGTTTGCTTTACATTATTATCAAATGATTTCAAATCCTCGTAAATGAGGTGTCATTCCATGCCATGCTATCAGGATTTAGTAGTGAAAATCATGTATTTGGACTCTCCAAGACAAGATTCTGTGATACTAGCAACCCTATATTCTTGATACCTGGGTTCTTGAACTGATGGTGTTGGTTAGCAGTAACTTGCATACAGTGGCACTCAAGGATATTCAAACTTTAAACTTTAAACAAAGCAATAATTTTTGTGTCGATTAATGGTATATCAAAATTTTTACATCAACTACCCCACATTTAGCCAAACAATTAGAGTCTTTTAATAGAATTATAATTTTATAAATCAAATTAAAATAACAAGAAGACAACATTAAAAATTTTGCTAATAAAAGTAAGCATAAAAATAAAGAAAGAGAGAATTATGTATTAGTAAAGATATTTTGTTGAAGAAATTTTTGTAGAGCTTGACTTTTAAATTATAAAATTTATTTAAGAAATAACTTTTAGTTAAAAATTACTTTTAAGATTAGTTGTTTATTTTTTCCCAAATTTTAAGTTTTAAGAGTTATTTTATTCGGAAAATTTTTAGACCGGAAAAGAATCAAAAAGACCACACAGTGGTCTCCGTTAATTTTGACAAATAAAATGGGCAAACTTTGAACTCTTGAACAATACGTCTCTTTGAAAACATAGAACCGTTGGACTGTCTCACTCAATTGTATTAAAATGTTAAAAATATAATATATAACTATATAAGATAATATTTAGTATATATACACAATATACTTTTTTGACAAGGGTGTACGCTTGTCCATCCTTTGACCTATGGTGGCTACGCCAATGCTCACACATGTGCATATAAGGCGTGGAAACATGAAATCGTTGTTCTTTTGGGGCGTACATAGGCCTCTAATGGTGTCGTCCATGTATATTTTAGGCTCGTAAGTGAGGTGTCATGGAGGCTCCTATGGACTATGAAGGTCCCATCAACGACAATATTCTGTGGTTGTAAATCAACGACTATGAAGGTCCCCTAATAGATGACGTTAGGAGTAGCTTTGTACTTTAATGAAATTCTAGTTAATTACAAGGAGGAGAATGGCTTCCAGTAGTTCACTCAGTAAGTTAGTCTAAATTCAGCAGCTCGCATAATTTTCTCTTAAGATCTGGTTAAAAAAAATTAAATTTAGATACTAAAAGCTACAAAGAAAAATTACTTAGATGTACTCCCTCCGTCCTAATTTATGTCAACCTATTTGACTGGGTACGGAATTTAAAAAAATATAAAAACTTTTGAAATTTATTGTCCTAAACAAGTCAAAAGGGGCCAGATTATTTGTGTGATTATAAAAACTTTTTATTAAGGATATAATTGTAAGTTTAAGCTAAAATTGTTATCAAATTTAGAAATGAATCATTCTTTTTTGAATGGACCAAAAAGGAAATAGGTGAACTTTTTATAAATATCAAAAGCAGCAAAATAACAAGTACAGTTTTCAAATATTTAGTCACAGTTTATATAATAATCTTGGAAGGCAAAAAAAAAATATTGAATACTCCAAAACAGATGAAATAGATCCTAGATCAATTACTGGGCCACTTATTTCATTCAAATACAATGGCATAAAAATAACAAAGCATTTTGTTTCACTTGCCTAACCAAATATTTACAACGCTATTGTAAATTCGTACCGTACCCGAATATTTGAGTACGAAACTACCAGAATATATCTCCTAAATCCTAATTGAAGGAACTTCACCTCCAGCATTCTGACTGCGCATTGACTATATATACTTATAGGGAAGATGATATTGATATATATATATATATATATATATATATATATATATATATATATATATATATATATAGTTTGTCCGAAAGAGGCAATAACCAGAAGTATTTAAATAGTATAACTCCATAGATGAATGTCAGCAGCAGCTTCCACATAATCACCAACTTCTACGTAGTGAGGTGGAGGCAGCATTAGTCCTTCCGCCATACTCGCTAGCAATCCCGGCATGCAAAACAGAGCTTCCTCATCCATAAATAACTGATTACTTTCTGGCGTTTCAGCACATGATTTTCCTGAAACTGCTTCTGACTCAGATGGCCGGAAAGCCTCGGCGGCCTCCGCCGCCGCTCTCTGAATATCCTTAGCGTCGGTAGAAGCAGGGATAGGCAACTTCCAAACAGAGTCAGCAAAGTTCAAGCAAGCAGAACGACCTCTTAATGCAATAGCCGCCACATCATGAGCTCTAGCCGCCATTTCTGCAGTGGGGAAAGTTCCAAGCCAAATTCTTGATTTCTTATTTGGTTGTCTGATTTCACAAACCCATTTGTCTGAGTTCCTCTTTCTCACACCCCTGTATACTGGGTGTCGAGTTTCACGAAATTTCTTCCTCCCTGCTCGCTTCTTGGGGTTATTCGAAGCTAACAAAACTTCCTCATCAGAAAGATTAGCTCTATTATATGAGGAGCTGCTGTTATCAGAAAGCGATGAAGATTCAGTAAGTGAGTCCGAGTTATAATTACTTCGAAAGATATCCATTCTTGATCACTTATATATATATATATATATATATATA